>JBAKBP010014112.1:0-60253 GCA_037953745.1 Lithodes maja | reverse complement strand
ACGGAGGATTTTACTTAGCTTTGGAAGGCCCTCTAGGAATCCAAATATTAAGCGAAGATTTCCACTTGAGGATTTTTTTTCTGGAACTCTTTCTCCCTCATGTTTAGCCCCATCGCTTTTGAGATTTTAAGACGTTCGCAGCGGCTCGCCCCATTAGTTTGGCGAGTATAAGAACTTTCGCCTCATTTCTTTGCCAATATTAAGACCTTTCGTGCCATTTAGGTGTCGATTTTTTCCCTGGCGAGCGAAGCGAGTCTGTATTTGAAGAAGAATCGGCCTTCAGCCGGGACATTTTTCTACCGAAAAATTTACAAATTTATATCGAAGGGGGAGTCTTGTGGGTGTTTTTTTTAAGCTTTATAGAGGTTTAGAGAGCAAACTAAACCCCCTCTTTAATTAAGGGGGGTGACCTGCTTTTTTGTATTTTCTCCTTTTCTCTCTTTCTCTGGCTTATATCCATTTGGCCCCATTTAGCCAACTATTTTAAAACGTTTATCCCCATTTAGGTGTCGATTCTTCCTGGCGAGCGATAGCGAGCCAGCTTTATATGAAGAAATCCGGCTTCGCCGGAGAAATTTTTCTATCGAAAAATGTACAAATTTAGCCTGCTGTCAAAAACATTTTAAAAATATGCTGGCTCGCTATCGCTCACCAGTAAAAAATTGACACCTGGATGGGGATAAACGTCTTAAAATAGTAGGCTGAATGGGGCCGAATGGATACAAGCCAGAGAAAGAGAAAAAAGGAGAAAAAAAAAAAAAGCAGGTTACCTCCCTTAAACCATTGAGCCGAACCAGTAGATGCTGCTGCCCCATACCGTCAGAGCAGCTGCCTTAATAAATGGAGAGAGAGTGTTTACCTCTTTGATGCCTGGAGACCAGATTATATAGTGACCTCAAGTACTATATTACCCCTCTTCGACACTCCCACCATCCCTTCCTAAGCTGAATAAAAGCGTCTCATGATACTTGTTGTCTTCTGTTTATTGCAACTGGCGGTAAATTGTCATGTCTCGCCTTTATTACTCTATTATAACTTAACTTTACTTTGTTACTTTATTACTTTACTTGATTACTGTATTACTTTACTCTATTACTATATTTATTACTTTACTTTATTACTTTACATTACTTTACTTTATTACTTTACATTACTTTACTTTATTACTTTACATTACTTTATTACTTTACATTACTTTACTTTATTACTTTACATTACTTTATTACTTTACATTACTTTACTTTACTTTATTACTTTACTTTACTTATTACTTTACATTACTTTACTTAATCTTTTACTTTACTTTACTTTATTACTTTACTTACTTACTTTATTACTTATTTTATTACTTACATTACTTTACTTTATTACTTTACATTACTTTACTATACACATATTTACTTATTACTTTACATTACTTTACATTACTTTACTTTATTACTTTATTACTACCGGTATGTCTTTACTTTATTAATATTATTTTAATTTATTACTTTATTACTGTATCACTTTACTCTATTACTACATGTTATTACTTTACTTTATTACTTTACATTATTACATTATTACTTTATTAATTCATTACTTTACTTTATTACTCCATATCTTTACTTGATTAATATTATTTTAATGTATTACTTTATTTGTCTACTTTATTACTTTATTTTATTACAGAGATTTTGTAGTGATAAATGATGTTGTTGATTGGGAAACTGGACAACTATATATGGTGCAGAGACCTACAGTATACCCTGTTCATTATAAATAGGCCAGCAATCGTGACTCCTAACCGCTGTAACTCAAAAAGGGCTAGAGCTAATGGGCTGTAAATTGACACATCCCCTCTCTGGCAGGCTCGCCCCATTTATGTCAAATTTAAAACCTATCGTGCAATTTAGGTGTCGATTTTTTCCTGGCGAGCGATAGCGAGCCTGTAATTTAATTCAACCGAATTTAATTCTACCGAAAATGTTACATATTTATCTTGAAAGGGGGTCTAGGGGGTGCAATTTTTAAGCTTGATGTAGGTCTAAGGAACAAACTAAAAACCTCCCCTTAAGCTAATTACAAATAAATAAAATAAATGTCCGTTATAAATCTAGGCAAGCAGTGGTCTAGTTAAGAGTTAGTTATACACTGTAATAATAAAGGGCATAGCAAGCTATAACATTCATTGGGTATATCAATAATCAATAGATAATCAATAAAAAGCGTTTATTACTACCAAAAGGGTGTATTATTACGGATACTTTAATTACCCTTGCTATACCCTCTTTAACCCGTTCTGTACCAGCGACGTCTTTATAATTTAATTCTGGCTATATTTGGACTATTTTGTGAAGTTTCATAAGGATCTGTGGTAGTAAAAAGGGTTAAGTGGGATAGTTCGAAGCCTGTTAAATGCTGGAGGCCCTTTTTAAACTGAATAAAATCGTCTAATAGGAGCCAGAATAAATTATAACACACGTCGCTGGTACTCAAAGGGTTAATGCCTAGCGTTTGATAGTGTAGATAATGTGGAATCAGTTACCGAGTGCTGTAATCTGTTTGTCAGGAACAGTGAAGACTTTCAAGCTCAAACCAGATATTCATATGGATAATACGGGCTTGGTATAACAGGGAAATGCATTTCGTGGGTCAATACCAAAATTGATATTATCCAACAAAACTCGCGCGGATAGACTGAACAGAATCGGAGCCGTTTGAGGGGGTATGGTTCACTTTTTTGGGGGTAAGCATGAGGAAGAAGGGTGACCAGAAAAACAGCCCACGTCCCCTTAACACTTTCGATCAGATGACGTCTTTCTCAGTTGCATCTAGTTACCACCAGAATATTTAGATGATTTTAAGCTTGGTTGTAGATGAATAGTGTACCTTCATCTGGGGATAGCCATAATATAACAGAAAAAGGAGTCATTTGATTGATAGTGTTAAACAGCATGTTTACGGTAATTCTGGTCTGTCAACTTGTTTAGGTTATGAGAATTGAGCAAAGAATGATACCTGAAAATTTTTAAATTCGAAAAATTGCCGGAACAAAACGCTTGAGTGACTGCCTAAATGTATACAATGTGAAAGCAAGTACAACGCGAGATTTGTAACTAGAATACAACAAATAGAAAAGCATAAACATAAATAAAACTAGTCTTAGGAATACATTTTTAGAGGAGAGGTAATACGTAATGTCATAAGAAAGTAGAGCACACTATTTGTTTCTCACACAGACGTTTAACCTAACATCACCTTTGATAACACCCAGTCGGGGGACACCTCGACCACGTATACAGACTAATAACACACATAACAAAGCCACTACAGCAGCTTCCTCTCTCTCCAACACCCCTTCTCCCCTCTCTACTCTTCAGAAAAAAAGGAAAAGTAGAAAGTAGCTACGAGGTGCCGTTGTAAAGGCTTATCCCTCAATACCTTCACCTGACCTGACATGACCTGATACACACATTGTTGTTTCTATGATATTATCTCATATTTTACAGAGATAAATTTCCTGTGTCATTCTTTTTCGATTACTATTTGACCACGGTAAGAGATCATCATCGATTTGTCAGCCAAGCCTAACCTAAACTGCAATGTTTAACCTAGCGGTACGTTATTAATATAACACCCTATTTATACTCCCTACCTCCCTCTCTCGGTCCACTAAATTTGGGGTTCTGCTAACTCAACTTAAATTAAGTCCTGTGTGGTTAGTGTATCTATGTAAATCTATGAACAATTATATCTCTCTCTCTTTCTCACTCACTCACTCTCTCTCGCTCACTCACTCTCTCTCTCTCTCACTCTCTTTCACTCTCTCCCCTGTGACCTTGGTGCTATCCAAACAACGTGGTGTCAACCAAAACAACCACCACCCCACTTCCTAACGGTTTCTCTCCGCACGATAACCCAATATAATGGTCTGGCACGTGCTGCACTTAGTTTACAGTAGGCTAACCAACATATTAAGTTAATACGAGTGCTTAGTAAAAATACATAATCTACTCCACGTAAGTAATCCATGTGACTATAGTCTTAAATGTCACAATCCCCAAAATAGATAAGCACCAAACGTCTCCCTTCTCAAACCACAAAATCTCCTGCTTGATCATCTTCTCATATTTTTTTTTTTTTCAAAGACCTCCGTCTACGTATTGTGAAAAACCTGTTATATCTCCTCCGGCAAATTACGGGGTGAGTGAGTGAAGTGAGAGACAGTGAATGAAAGAGGATACATGTTTTTCATAATACGTGTTGCTAGGCGCTAGCCCCAAACGCTCTTCTCATATGGTAGAAATGTCAGGTTGATCTGTTAAATCTCTTTGAGTTATAAGAGGCTAGAGGGAATCATTTATAATATAATAATAATAATGAATAATGAAGGCAGTTTATGATGACCCAAAAAAAAACCATGATAAAAAAATAATTATATTCTGGAATAATGTTTTAGAAACAATGCAAACATGAAACCAATATGGCACCCCTAGGGGTGGGCGATCTCTGCCACTGAAGGGTCTCTCAAGTCACACTAATACCTTTTTCGGCAGGTTTATTTTGTTAGTAATTGGCGTTTCTATTTATTTATTCATATATTTTTTGCGTTGATATAGACAACTCAAGGTATAGTATATTTGCACCTGGCGGAAAACTGGGAGGTGTGGTGGAGTGGTCTTGCTACTGAACTAGTAACCTAAAGGTCCCGGGTTCAAATCCCGATGTGTCAATGGGGAGATATTATTGGGAAGGAATTTGTGCTGTAGGCCTACTTAGTTTCAGTGCATCACAACAAAGCCCACTGACACACCATAACAAACACCCTAGAATGGGCCTAGATGTTCCCAATAATTTAGCATTAAAAAAAAATATATACACTATACAGTATATACACCATCATCATGTTCATTATAATTAGGCCAAACATCTTGCTCACTAACCTTTTATAACGAATTATCTAGTGCAATCGAGCTAATATTTCTACCATTTGTAAAGATTTGTTTTTTCTTCTATATTCCAACTTCTCCCTCTCGGGCATAGGCTGATAGCCTTTACACTCTACCGCTGTCTTGCTCCAGTCTAGGGAGTGAGACATGCGAAGCTTCACGGCTCGAAGCAACTCCATCTCTGAAGCCGCCTCGCCTCTGAGCTTCACAGTCTCATCCCCTAGACTCAGACCCTCACTCTCAGAACTCCACCTATTGAGCAATTAACTCACTAGGCATTGCCCCCCTGTAGCATATTTTAGAATATGGGAATATTCATACAATGCTATTTAATCAGGGAACAATGAGGGTATTTTTTTGGCATTTCGGTGTGCTGTGGTAATGCATTGATACTAGGTACAGTACAAATTCCATCCCAATAACATCTTCCCATTGACATATTGGGATTCGAACCCGGGTCCATTGGATTACCAGTCCAGTGGCAAGACCACTCCGCCACACCTCCCCTACCAGGAATTAGGTGTGGAAATTTACACCTTCTAAGAGGATCAGCCCATCAACAATATTACTAGCATACTACAGTATATTATATTTAAAAGCCACAGATTAAAAGTAATAGCAAACCCTTTCAACTATACTGTATAACCAATATTATAGGAAGGACCCTATTACCAGTTTGGAAGGACCATATTACCAGTCTTGCTAAGGCAGCCTCCAAGAAGCTGGGTGTGCTCAACCGCCTCAAGGGGTTCTGTGCCCCTGCACAGCTTCTTGCTCTGTACAGGGGCACAGTGCATCCTTGTATTGAGTATTGTTCACATGTGTGGGGAGGATCCTCTCACACCGCACTCCTAGACAAAGTAGAAAGGAAAGCCTTTCGTATCATTAACTCCCGCCCACTCACCAACTCTGCAATCTCTCTTCGCCGCAATGTTGCATCTCTCTCGCTATTATAATAATCAATGTTCCTCAGAGCTTTCCCAGTGTATACCACCTCCTCTACGTTGGGTACGTAGTACCCGTCTTGCAACACAATCCAACCCTACTCTGTGCAACTCTCCAACTCAAAAGTGAAAAGTTTTTCTGTCTTTCTTCTATTTAACTGCCGAGCTCTGGAACTCTCTCCCAGAATCAGTCATTCCCTCTTCCTATGACTTAAATTGCTTCAAACTCTGTGTATTCAGGCATTTTGGCTCGAACGTCCCTTGATTTTGCCCGTCACTCTTTCAACTCTGGGGGAGGCACTCGCTACAGGCAGTTCTGCCTTTTGTCTCCCTCACTCACATAGAAAACAAAAATAGAAATCACCAGACGATGCCATTCACCTTTGGATATATTTCTTAAGAATCACCGATTTTAACTATACCTATCAATTCAATTATAGCTTTATATTTTGTTTAGCCTAATTTACGATTTTATTTAGGTAATAAAGTATATCCCACTCACTATGAACACTACTCTTACAGTTTTACGAAAACACACTCTTTTCTTATTCTAATTATAATACGACAATAATATTGTATGCATCTAATGAAAAAAAAAAAAATTAATACAAAGGAAACAGTATACTGTACAGTATATGCTTGCGTACGGTACCTCGCAGGTGGGAGGCCACGAGTTCGATCCCTCTGGATGAATATCTTTGACACTCAACCCAATGGCCTCCCAACACCTCTCTTCAATGACGGACATCAGAGGTGCAGCAGTAGACTAGTGTGGCATTAACAATGTGAATGCTAGTAATCAGCATGATAGAGCTAATTACACTGGTTACAGACTACATTCACATCCACAGCCATTCCCACATTAAAATAATATTCCACATGCATCCTCACACACTATACACCACAATGGGTGTTTGGGCTAATAACACTCCTTAGAAAACAAGCTAGAGAATCAAACGAATTTTCTCGATGCAGGTGACACAATATAAGTTTATGGTCGGAGGAGCCCAAAGGAGAGAAAAGATCGACAGTATAATTATGTGGAATGGATAGAAGTTTGAAACAAGTCGAAAATGTTGGGCCGATGGGTGGGATGCTAAACCAAATACTCTAGGGCATTTAGGAAAGACAAGACGGAGGTTTGTTCATCAGGTTGGTCAGTGGAATGAGAGGAGAGCCATTGGCGGTGGTGAACGTTGAAAATCTCCAATGATGGAGATTTCTGAGAAAGAATGGATGGATGGGATATGTTCCACTTTATAGTTTAGATAGTCAAAGAATATGGAGAAGTCAGTAGAGTTGGGGGAAAGATAGACAGCACAGAAATATTTAGTATGAGAGTGACAGGATAGTTTGAGCCATAAAGTTGAGAATTTGAGCAGTCGAAGTCGGGAACACGAGAGCAAGTGAGTTTGTTGTGTACGTATTAAAATGTAAAACTTGCAAACAAAGCAAACCAACGCTGGGACAAAGACAATATAAAGTCAAAACAACTTATCAAAATCGCTATGTGGAAACAACGCTTACTAAAATAAAATTTATGAAATAAAAGAACACAATCCACCACATAGGGTGTACATAGGGTGAGCAAGTAAATCTGTTTCCAACATCTGCCTTTAGCTTTGAAACTAGGATAGAAATAGTAGGAGGGTACAGTTTGCTGTCAGTAGTCCCAGACAACTGAGTTTCGGTGAGAAAGAGAAGATCAGGGTTGGCAGAGAGGTGGTGTTCAACAGAGTAGAAGTTAGAGGAAAGTTTACGAATGTTGCAATTTAAGTTGATAGTGAGAGGGTCAGAACGTGGTCCAAGAAATGTTGTAGGGTCGTTGGATGAGTGTCCAGCCTGTGTTGTGGGGGCATTTATGGTCTCCTCTCCCCCCCCCGGACTCTGAGGCTGGGCCATGTTGTGTCATAATTTTTTTTTTTTAATTTTGGCGTATTGGAAAGAAGTATAGAGTGCTAGTGTTGTGTAGTGTTAAAGAGAGAGAGAGAGTGTTTGTGAGAGCTAGCTGGATTACTCTCAGTGTAAGTGAGGCACAAAGAATATCAGTAATAGAGGCCAAGCAAATGAAACAAGAGTTCCGGTAACTCCTTATCACATACCTATAGCCTCACCTGGGTCTAGCCCTGTTCGATTTGTGCCTATAATCTCCCCCTACTGTGTGTACTGTGTCTTGTGTTGGCATATGTAATTAATTAGAATGAGGAAAAGAAGGGGTGCTAGCACTGTTCCTTGGGAAACTGAGCTTTTGACATCTGAAGGCTTGATTTACTGCTACTGATTGTTTCCGGTTCACAATGAAGTTGTATATCCACCTTTCGCTTTTAGCTGTTATCCATTTTGCTTTAAGTCTGTGTGCGATCACATTTATCAAACGCAAAATCGGTGTAAAATCGGTTTTTCTTTTCTTCGAGGGATTAAAGAATTTTTTTGTAATGTTCCAACATTGGTAAGAGATATGATCTTTCTGCTCTGAACCCACGTTGACCGGTGTTGTGTAGTTAAGTTGTTTCCATAAATGTTGAAATTTTGCCTCGCAGGACTCGATCGAAGATTTTAAACCTTACAGTACTGGTCATGTCCTTTTTATTGTATTCTGGCTACTATTAGATAATTTGTATTCAGTTTACAAAGGGTCTCCAGCAATGAACAGGCTTCGAACTATCTCACTTATCCCTTTTTACTACCACAAGTCCTTTTCAAAATGCACGAAATTGTTTAAATAGAGCGAAATTAAATACAAAAGATGTCGCCGGTACATAAGGGGTTAATGATGTGGGAAGTTAAAGCTACCGGGCGATATATTTTTTTTTTTTGGTAATGCTTTACTCCCTCCTTTATGCAGAGTGGCATTTATTTTATTTTTATTTTTTTCAAGCTATTCGGTATTTCTCCAGTGTCTAGATTCCTCCACATTATAGCCAAAGGTTTTGAGAGGTTTTCCTTACATTTCTTTATCAGGATCGAGCTCATAGAATTCGGGCCTGGTGCTGAATGGGACATCCCAATCGCTTTTTCTATGTCTATTGGCCTGCAATCAATAACCAGAATCTAGGGGGTTTCCGTGGGGAGGTTATTCATGAAAAATTCATTTTGGTCTCCTGATTGCTTTTGCTTCGTCAGGCTCACTGAAGGCTGTTTCATACTGCAGACGTAAAGTTCACTAATTTCCTTTTCGTCCCCTGAGAATGACCCATCCACTTCACTTAGTGGCCCCGGTGGGTGGGTGAATAAAAAATTGTCTACTAGTAGCCAGAATAAAGTTAAAAGGACGGCAGCGGTACTGAAAGGGTTAACCCAAGAAGTGCGGTAGGCCTTTAGGAAGTGTCTGCTAAGCAAATGCAATAGGCCTTCTAGAAGACAGCCCATAAAAAAAATAAAAAAAATACAATAAAAAAACCCGCCACAGTACCTGTGAAATGGAAGCAATATGTGAATAGATGGTATGCCTGTTTACCACCAGCTCCTGCCTTAACCTAACATGTGTCTTACCCACTCCCACACTTTCTCCCTTCACTTCATGTCTCTCCGTCTTTATTTCCCCTATTTCTTTTTCCCGCCGGTTTTATGTCGAGTTCTCACTCTCTCCCACTCCCTCCACTCCTTCCCACCCTCTTGCGTGAGAGGTAGCGGTTCGAACCTAGTGTCTCGTGAAACCTTGGAGAGGGAGGGTCTATGTCACCTGTTCTGTCACATGCCTCAACCCTCCCCCGTCACAAATATGCGATTTTTGACTGGATATTTGCTGTTTACACCTATTTTCTAGTCTTCAATGTTCACATGTGCATCATAAAAGTAAAATATACGCATATGGAGCAGTAATAATGCTATATATCGTAAATATAACAAATTCTGTTAGAATCGAAGGTAATGTCTTTGCATATGCGGCACATTTAAAAACATAAATGGCACACTTGTCGGGTTAAGAAATGGGTTACAGTGAATGGTGGATAGTGTTACAAAGAGTGGCGTCATATGTGTTTTTACTAAACCCTGTTCCAAATATTTAGTCCAGAAATTGTGAACTCTAACCTCTAGAAGTCAAAAACGGCTACAGCAAATGGGCTGTAAATTTCCACTCCTATTTCCTGGCTGACCCTTCCCAAATGGTAGAAATATTAGCTCAATTATTCTAGTCGTTTGTGAGTTACAGAGGTTAATGTTGAAGAGTTTTGGCCTACTTACTTGGAATATGGTATAGCCAATATCGAATTATGGCTTGTGATTACTTTCCTTTTCGGGTGGATGCGATTCGTTAGCCTTGGTCGGGAATCCATCTAGGGGAGACCTCATAAAAATCCGGGTGGATGGGACTCGTCAGCCTTGGTCGGCAACCTGTCAAGGGGAGTAAACCTGATATAAATCGGTACTGCTTACATAAGGGTGAAGCAGGTTAGTGGATGGACTAGCCGAACACCACTGTAGAAAAATAGTGCTAAAAAAATACATAAAGGGCCTCGGGGTCGGACGGATCCTAAATTGAGTGGTCAATCCTGTAAGCCCTTCAGTAATATGGCATGGGTTGTCCCTCTTACAGGGGATAGGTCCACTTGGGGGCCTTCTGTGTATGGCCACCCTCATTAGGGGGAGTAAGGCGTCCGGCAATAGATAGATAGATAGATAGATTACTGTCCTGGCTAAAAAATACGGAAGTCAGTCACACAGGTCAAATAATTCGCTATCTTAATAAGTTAGTACCAGAAATTGATAACGATCGTACGTAAATCAGGTATTAACCTCTGAAGTGCGCACGGGGGTAATTGAAAACCTCCCCCTGTGCTGACGTATTTGAGGTGTTTCCGTCACTAAAATATTCATTGTACCATTAACCTCTGAAGTGCGCACGGGGGTAAATGAAAACCTCCCCCTGTGCTGACGTATTTGAGGTTTTTCGTCACTAAAATATTCATTGTACCATTAATAGCATTAATAATTATCCATATGCGCCTATTATGGGTTGATTATAAAGGTATTAACCTGAAACAACAATAAAACGAGTGAAAACAGCGTTTGGATGGTCAAAATCGGAGATATAGCCCGCGAGTTGTATAATCTATGGGTGAGGCAAACTCCTTTCCCGCCAATTTCCCCCAAGGCCACTGAGACACAGTCGATCGATACTCTCTCTCTCTCTCTTGCACTCGATGGCCATCAGTGATGACAACACCCTGCTTGCAACTCGCTAATGTTAGCACGAAAATATACCTCAGAATAAGGGAATAATAGGGAAAATAGGTGATAACTGAGGAATAGGAGGAAAGTGGGGAAGGAGGGGAGGTAGAGGACTGAGATTTTGCATGGCCCAGGGGCCAAAAAAAAAAAAAAAAAAAAAAAAAAAAAAAAAAAAAAAAATCGATGTAAAAAGTTGATTTTTAGTTTTACTTACTCCAGAGAGTCTTCCCGCAGTCCGCCGGCCGAACTCTAAAGAGTCTTCCCGCAGTTCCCGGGTTAATAGCATTAATAATTATCCATATGCGCCTATTATGGGTTGATTATAAAGGTATTAACCTGAAACAACAATAAAACGAGTGAAAACAGCTTTTGGATGGTCAAAATCGGAGATATAGCCCGCGAGTTGTATAATGTATGGGTGAGGCAAGCTACCTTCCCGCCAATTTTCCCCAAGGCCACTGCGACACAGTCGATCGATACTCTCTCTCTCTCTCTTGCACTCGATTGCCATCAGTGATGACAACACCCTGCTTGCAACTCGCTAATGTTAGCACGAAAATATACCTCAGAATAAGGGAATAATAGGGAAAATAGGTGATAACTGAGGGATAGGAGGAAAGTGGGGAAGGAGGGGAGGTAGAGGACTGAGATTTTGCATGGCCCAGGGGCCAAAAAAAAATAAAAAAATAAAAAAATAAAAATAAAAAAAATTTTTGTTTTTCGATGTCAAAAGTTGATTTTTAATTTTACTTACTCAGGAGAGTCTTCCCGCAGTCCGCCGGGGGAACTCTTAAGAGTCTTCCGGCAGCTCCCGGGTTAAAGGCAAAAATAACAGATAGTTATGATTTGATATTTATTTTATTTTTAGCTAGAATCGGTTACAGCCTAGAAAAAAACTGAAATATTGACCATGGGATAGTGATGGTGGTGATAGTAATGATGGTGTTGAAGTTTGTGATAGTGATGGCGTTGATGGTGATGGTAATGATGGTGATGCTGGGGTAATATTGATGATGATGGTGGTGATAGTGATGATGATGGTGTTGAAGTTTGTGATAGTGATGGCGTTGATGGTGATGGTAATGATGGAGATGCTGGGGTGATATTGATGATGATAGTGAAGGTGATAGTAATGATGATGGTGTTGAAGTTTGTGATAGTGATGGCATTGATGGTGATGGTAATGCTGGGGTAATATTGATGATGATGGTGAAGGTGATAGTGATGGTGGTGATGGCAATGATGATAGGGATTTTAGTGATGACAGAAAGCGTAAGGAAGGTATAGTGTATAAGTGATGATAGAGCTGTTGGTGATGGTGAGAGTGGTGATTTAATAGAGGTGATATATTTTATAGTGATGTTAATGGTGATGACTGATAGTGATGACAGAAAGATTGAGAACGGTGATAATTTAACAGTGTTGCTAATAGTGATGATGATGATGATATTGGTAATAATGGTGTCGTTAATGATGATGGTGGTGATAGTGATGATTATAGATATTGAGGAAGTTATTGAAAGTTGGTGTTGGATTTAATCAATGATGATGGTGGTGGTGGTGATGGGATTTATAGGGATGGTGGTGATGAATAATAGTGATGAGAGGAAGGCATGGTACGTGGTGAATGATGATGTTAGTGTTCATAGTGGTGATGGTGATGTTAACTTTTTATGATAACTATTAACCTAACAAGTGCGCATGGGGGTAATTGAAAACGTCCCCCTGTGCTGACGTATTTGAGGTGTTTCCGGAACTAAAATATTCATTGTACCATTAATAGCATTAATAATTATCCATATGCACCTATTATGGGTTGATTATAAAGGTATTAACCTGAAACAACAATAAAACTAGTGAAAACAGCGTTTGGATGGTCAAAATCGGAGATATAGCCCGCGAGTTGTATAATGTATGGGTGAGGCAAACTGCTTTCCCGCCAATTTCCCCCAAGGCCACTGAGACACAGTCGATCGATACTCTCTCTCTCTCTCTTGCACTTGCTTGCCATCAGTGATGACAACACCCTGCTTGCAACTCGCTAATGTTAGCACGAAAATATACCTCAGAATAAGGGAATAATAGGGAAAATAGGTGATAACTGAAGGAGAGGAGGAAAGTGGGGAAGGAGGGGAGGTAGAGGACTGAGATTTTGCATGGCCCAGGGGCCAAAAAAAAATAAAAAAATAAAAAAATAAAAATAATGTTTTTTGTTTTTTTTTCGATGTCAAAAGTTGATTTTTTATTTTACTTACTCTCAAGAGTCTTCCCGCAGTCCGCCGGGGGAACTCTTAAGAGTCTCCCCGCAGCTCCCGGGTTAAGGGGGGTGACCTGCTTTTTGTTATTTATGTCCTTTTCTCTCTTTCTCTGGCTTGTATCCATTCGGCCCCATTCAGCCAACTATTTTAAGACGTTTATCCCCATCTAGGTGTCGATTTCTTCCTGGCGAGCGGTAGCGAGCCAGCATTATATGAAGAAATCCGGCTTCGCCGGAGACATTTTTCTATCGAAAAATGTACAAATTTAGCCAGCTGTCAAACAAAAATAAAAAATATGCTGGCTCGCTACCACTCACCAGTAAAAAATTGACACCTGGATGGGGATAAACGTCTTAAAACAGTAGGCTGAATGGGGCCAAATGGATACAAGCCAGAGAAAGATAGAAAAGGACAGAACAAAAACAGGTGACCCCCCTTAATAGTGGTGTTGGTTTTGATGATAGTGGTTGGTGATATTGATAGTGATATGATGGTGATGACTGCGATGATGGTGGCAATGATAATGATTCTGCTGGTGTTGTCAATGATGATGGTGGTGATAATATTGGTGATGGTGAGTTGGTGACTAACAGTGATGAGAGAAAGCTTGAGGAAGATATAGTGAAAGAAGGTGGTGATGGAGTGACTGGTAGTGATGATAGTGGTGATAATATGGTGGTGGTGACTAACAGTGATGAGAGAAAGACTGAGGGAGGTGGTGATGGAGGGACTGGTAGTGATGATAGTGATGACTTTGGTGATAATATGGTGGTGGTGACTAACAGTGATGAGAGAAAGACTGAGGGAGGTGGTGATGGAGGGACTGGTAGTGTTGATGGTGATGACTGTGGTGATAATAATATGGTGGTGGTGACTAACAGTGATGAGAGAAAGATTGAGGGAGGTGGTGATTGAGGGACTGGTAGTGTTGATAGTGATGACTGTGGTGATAATAATATGGTGGTGGTGACTAACAGTGATGAGAGAAAGATTGAGGGAGGTGGTGATTGAGGGACTGGTAGTGTTGATAGTGATGACTGTGGTGATAATAATATGGTGGTGGTGACTAACAGTGATGAGAGAAAGATTGAGGGAGGTGGTGATGGAGGGACTGGTAGTGTTGATAGTGATGACTGTGGTGATAATAATATGGTGGTGGTGACTAACAGTGATGAGAGAAAGATTGAGGGAGGTGGTGATGGAGGGACTGGTAGTGTTGATAGTGATGACTGTGGTGATAATAATATGGTGGTGGTGACTAACAGTGATGAGAGAAAGATTGAGGGAGTGACTGGTGGCAATATACCGGTGGTGGTTGTGTGGAAAACTGCTGACCTGTCAGCATATCACCCCCCCTCCCCTTCTCTTTCTCTCTCTCTCTTGCTTTCTCTTTTCTCTCTCTCTCTCTCTCTCTCCATCTCCATTGATGACCGCAGCTGGGATGGGTAGTGGTCGTCCACTTATATTAACTCATTAACCCCTTCTGTACCAGCGACGTCTTTTTTATTATATTCCAGTTTTATTTCGAAGATTTTGTGTAGTTTAAGAAGGATCTGTGGTAGTAAGAAGGGTTAAGTGAGATAGTCCGAAGCCTGTAAATTGCTGGTGGCCCTTTAAAACTAAATAAAATCGTCCAATATTAGCCAAAATCAAGTTAAAAAATGTCCCCGGTAAAGAAGGGTTTAAGAGTACATTTGACCGTGTTCCAGCACACTGGAGATTGGCAGAGATTAACCCTCTCGCTCATCGAGTATTACTTATGTAAGTTTTGATCAAAATTTTTATCTCTCTCATTAATAAAATCGTCTATCCCAGCCAAAGATTCCCAAATCGCGCCACCAAAATGCTTTACTATCACTCGTTTTTCACTCAAAATTATCACCTTAACCGTACTTTACTATGCATCAGAAGATAGAGGGAAGGCAATACTATTATATTACAAAAAGAAAAACCATGAAACCTCTAATGATTGTCGTGAAAAATTAACATTCGGAATGTGTCCCAAATAATATAGTGATTTTCCGCACTCAAACTCAAGATATTTCGGAAATTCACTAAATAACTATGCGTGTTTGTACAGTAATATGAAATCACAAGTATTTTTTCCGCTCTTTTCATTGGTTCATTCAGAAATATTTTATCATTAACCCGGGAACTGCCGGGAGACATTTAAGAGTTCCCTCGGCGGACTGCGGGAAGACTCTTAACCTCTCCGCGGCGCACAGGGGGTTTTCTACAGGGTAAGACTGTGCGCACCTATGATGATTTTGGGACCTATTGCAAATTTCGATAAAAAGTACATCATCGTGTAGGGAATGTTTGCGGGCATCGGCCCATATATATTTGACCCCCCAAAAAATGTCTGGGGGGGGTGGGGAACGGTCCGTAGTTGAAAAATGTGGAGCGAATGGCACCGCGCGGCTAGATTGTCATCGAGCGGCGAGATTTCCCTGCCGAATATTTACGCACGCAGGGGATAGAAGGAGAGGGAGGAGGGGGTGGGTTACGGCGTATTATCACGTATATGTCCATTTTTAGCCCTTTATGTAGGAGTATGTATACGTGTGTAGGGCCACCCCATATAACAATGAATATGCCTCATAGTGACCAAAAATTGCAATATATAAGGGAATTATAAGATAATTTGTAGGCGGGAATGAAGATGTGTTGGAGGTTTGGCGGCAATTTATGAGCTGAGAGTGTGGTTTACGCCATACATATCACATATATCTTGTACGTAGAGCACTGTCATGCTATAATACAGACTTGTACGTATGTATACGTGCCATATATCAAAATATATACCGCAATATTGACCAATTCATGCGATATTTACGCACATTATCAAAGAGTTTTCTATGCGTGAACCAAGGTGTGAGTGAGTTGTGCTGGGAATGAAAGGGGGAGAGGGTGTGTTACGCCATAAATATCACGTAAATCTTGTATTTAGAGCACTGTCATGCTATAATAAAGACGTGTACGTATGTAGGCGTCCCATATAACAAGGAATATACCGCATATAGCCCAATTGATGCGATATTTACGCAAATTGTGGATGTGTTTCTAGCAGACGGAAGCCTGAAAGGGTGGGTTGGTGGGAGGGGAGGGAGGGAGGCATGCAGGGTGCAGGGAGGGAGTGAGTGAGTCGTGAAGAGAAGGAAGGCAGGCAGATCCAGCTGTGTGACAATTGTGAAGGCGCCCGAGGCGTATGGATGCTTGGGATTTTGAACCTTATGTCTTCCAGGTGTCTGGTGTTTGTTTGCCACCAAGAGTTTTACAATAACATGAGTCAGGAATGGAGAGAGAGAGAGAGAGAGATAGATAGAAACTGAGACATGCGTATGTCGTACGTATAAATGGACTTCAGAATTGTATTTTTATGCAAGCAGACATTGCATTTTAGACACATGTGAAGTACCACAGAAACATGTAGGCCATTGACTGTCAATAAAGTACAATATTATAGACCACCAGCAACGGTGGTCAGTAAACACGTGCAGATTGCCTTTTGCGATAAAGGGCTAAATATAGAATGGTGTCTCCTTACACTTGCGAAAGGGTAGATTGCCACCAGAGAAACGTTTACTTATTTATTTCCAAGTAATATGCAATCTAAATGTATATTCGAGACCGACTGCAATTATTTGTATGACAGTCATGACTATGTATAATCCAATATACGCGCGTAGGCCGAGACATAAGAAAGCTGGTTGAGCAATTTTTCGACACCCACACAGTTATTATTCTTTTTTATTTACAATATTATACAATACAAATGTATTTGTGAAAAGTATTTTATCCATTATTGTATTTATACAAATTTTGTTCCCAGACAGAGCTGCTGTGGCTGGTGTAGCTGGGGCATAAAGGGAGCAGCAAGGGTCACCGCTTGACCGTGTGAAAATGAGTGGAGTCGCACTGAGAGGGGCAATTTTGCTGAATGTTTTGGCAATTTTGGACAGAATAAAGTTATATAATTACTAATTCTTGACAGAGACAAACTTTCATAAACCTTGGCATGATATAATTGATAATCCCATCAATTTACAAACGTAAATTGGTGGGATAATTCATTTTTTTTGTATATTGTCATTTCGATTGTAGACACGAAGTTTGAGTGATATTTGGTATGCGCTCCTGTGGCATGGTTGGTAAGGTCGCGGACTGGAAAACTCAAAGTGTGGCTAGGGTTGTGTGATCGAATCCAGGAGGGGGTTATGGGGGAAGGTTTTATATTGTCTTAGAACATTTTTGATAATTTTTTTTTTTACAAGATCATGCCATTGTATTCAATAAATATGAAATATTCATAGAATATACCATATTGTAAGAATACAATGACATGACCTTGTGTTTTTTTTATTATTGTTTTTTTTTATTATCTTAGTAGGTTTGACAGGATTTGTTGAAACATATTTATTTTTGTACAATTCATTTGAGGTAAGAAAATAATTATATACACATGACTTTGGCTAATAACAAACATATATATTGATATAATAAAAAAATAAGGCATATTACATGTAAATATTTGAAACTTATAAACTAAATAATGAAACATACAATTATATAATGTAAAAGCTATATCACAGGGACATCTTTGGAACTTATACATTATATAATATATATGTTACATTATGAGGTAGCGTGATCAATTAGGTCAGGTCAGGTAAGGTAGGGCGCGAGTCCAGGACAGGGCTGGGCAGGGGGCGAGTCCAGGGCAGGGCAGGGCAGGGCAGGGCAGGGCAGTGCAGGGCAGGGCAGGGCAGGGCAGGGCAGGGCAGTGCAGGGCAGGGCAGGGCAGGGCAGGGCAGGGCAGGGCAGTGCAGGGCAGGGCAGGGCAGGGCGACACTCAATAATTTTTGAAGGTGTGGTAGTCCCTGAAGCACTCACCCATGCAGAGTGGAACTTTGCACTCTGCGCACATTGAGGTGACTCTTTTTGGGACATGGGGTTTCCTGACACTGGAGCTGCAGACGATGCACTGCACCTGCCTGTGACGAGTGCCAATCACCTCGGTGTTGATCAGGTAGTGTCTTTGGACACCCACCTGGACTCGGTCAGGAACGTGATCCCCACGCCATGCCGTACGTCTGTGAGTGGTGGTGCCATACTTCTCCAGGAGTTGGTATGAGACGTTGTACACGAACTCCCGGAATTTAAGTTTCTGGTTTGGGGCCATATTCTTTTTGACCAACCACAAGTTGTAGGCGTTCAGCATCGTTATGTCAACAAGGTGGAGGAAGAGCTTGTGATACCACTTCACAGTCTTCCTCAGACACTCAACGCCTGACAGCTGACAGTCAGACTTGTCCACCATGCGCATGTTTTTGGTGTAGTCCACTACCATGTCGGGCTTGTAGATGGTCTTCCTGGTTCGGTAGTGGATTTTGCCAGAATCCATCTGGGCACCTGTGTGGACGGTGGAAAGCAGGTGGACGTCTCGCTTATCCTTCCACTTCAGGGCTATCACTTTCCCACACTTTTCGAGCTGCTTGTATTTCTGCCCCTTTCGTCGCCTTCTTCGCACATGCCTCTCGCGGTGTTCCTGGGCCAGGTCGTCTTCTGAAGGTGTGTCACTGGAGGAGGCATCTGTGAGAGGAATGACATCACCTGTGAATTTTGGCATAAACTTTCTTGTCTTTCTGACAGTCCCACATGACCCCATTTGGTTGTCATGAAGAAACTGGCAGAGAGCAGAAGTATACCAGTTGTCAGTGTAGATGATGTGGCCTTTGCCCAGGTAAGGTGCCAACATTTTCCTGACGATGGCACCTGACATGCCCATGGGGTCATTGGCAGCGGCTTTCGGTATGTCAATGTCAGTGCCTGTGTACACGATCATGTCAAGCACTATTCCAGTTTCGCAGTCACACAAAACGAAGAGCTTGATTCCGAACCTATGCCTTTTCAAGGGGATATACTGTTTGAAAACAAGACGTCCTTTGAAGAGCACGAGCGACTCATCAATCACCAAATTGAGGAAGGGGTAAAAGTATTTCCTATACCTCTCCAACAACATGGTGAACACATTCCGAACTTTCCATATCCTGTCAATCCTGTTAGGATTTTCGTTGTCTGCAAAGTGCATAAATCTTAGCAGCAACAAAAATCTGTCACGAGTCATGAACTTATTGAAAGTTGGGGTGGCGATGAGAGGGTCGTGCTTCCAATAGTGTTGCAACACATGCTTCTTGATCAGAGGCATGAGGAACAACAAGGCAAAGAACGTCATAAATTCTTCCACAGTCGTATCCACCCAGCCTCGTATTCTCGCTTTTGGAGAAAGGACGCCCAATCGGCCCAACACCCACCTGTAGTAGGCGTTTGTTTGGGCAACGATGTACGTCATTACCTCCATATCGAAAAAAGCGAGGAAGAAGTCGCTTTCGTTCGCTTGATCGTCACAGGGCCAGTCGTCAGTTGTTCCTGACGTCCCAGGATTGAACTGGGGCACGTCAGGTACAAAATTGACCCCGTCAGACCAATCGAACGAAGGCAAGCCAGGGATCGGAATGCCGTCTGCGTCTGCTTCATCGTCTGAAATATCGCTTCCATGGTCGCGATACAGCACTTGATCATCATCACCCTCCTCTTCACTAGACAGACGATGACCTTCCTCATTTTCGTCGCCGACGTCTGACTCACTCCCACTGTCCACTCCCAAATCCCCCCACCCTTGGTCCCGTGCTAGGTCTTCGTCATCAAAACCTTGGCTGCCAATGTCCTGCGAATCACCATCAAACAGCAGGGCGCCATATTTTGATGGTGTCAGAGTTTTCCGGGTAATTTTTGCACGCGAGGGTGTCTTATGGACAGGGACAGCAGGGGCGGCGGCAGAGGCGGCGGCAGGGGCAGCAGTGGTGCGTGGCCTTGATGGCAAGATGATGGTGGTGCCTGTCGCCCTTCTCTCTGTTCCTTGTGCAGGGGCGGCAGGGGCGGCAGGGGCAACAGGGGCAACAGGGGCAGCAGGGGCAACAGGGGCAACAGGGGCAGCAGGGCCAGCAGTCGCTTTCCCTCTCCCTTTCCCCTTCCCCTTCCCCTTCCCCTTCCCTGTTCCTTGGGCAGGGGCGGCAGGGGCAGCAGGGGCGGCAGGGGCAGCAGGGGCGGCAGCGGCAGCCGGGCCAGGGGCGGCGGCGGCAGCCGGGCCAGGGGCGGCGGCTGGTGGTGGTGGTGGTGGTAGGGGCACTGTGGCTGGCGTACGGGATCTTTTCCCTACGCCCGTGCCTTTAATTTTTCCTGCCCCCGCAGGTTTTGCAGCCCTAGGGCGGCCTCCTGCGTCGCTGGCAGGGGCAGCCGGGCCAGGGGCGGCGGCTGGTGGTGGTGGTGGTGGTAGGGGCACTGTGGCTGGCGTACGGGATCTTTTCCCTACGCCCGTGCCTTTAATTTTTTCTGCCCCCGCAGGTTTTGCAGCCCTAGGGCGGCCTCCTGCGTCGCTGGCAGGGGTGGCAGGGGTGGCAGTGGTGGCAGTGGTGGTAGTGGTTGTTGCAGTGGCCTGGGTCGTGGTGGCAGTGTCCCGAAAGACCAATGACCTCTGTGCCATTGCCCTGCTTGCACGTGTTTTTTGTGCTTTGGGTGCTGGTGTTTCGTCCTCAGAGCTGTAGGGCGTGTCGTACTGGTAGCTAGGGTCTTTGGCAGCCACCCTCTGCCTTCCACGGCGGCTAACACCACCAGAAGGAGGGCTGGTTGTGTCATCAGGGAGCGAGCGTGAGGGACGTGTGGGCTCCATGACTAGTGCGTGGTTACTGGCGCGGTGGTGCTTGCACGAGTGCGGGGAGAGCGTTTGGCGGGGTGGTATCGAGAGTTGACATGTAGTACTATATCCACACCAATTTTCAGCCGCCTGACTATTAACGCGCGGTTTTGGTACGCGTTCAAAAGCGTTACTCTGAAGAGTCTTCCCGCAGTGCGCCGGGGGAACTCTTAAGAGTCTCCCCGCAGCTCCCGGGTTAAGAGTCAGAGAAAAAAAAATCAACTTTAACCCTCCTGGCCCGGTTGTCATTTTAAAATGACACCACGAACTAAGGGCAGGAGCCCGGGTGTCATTTTAAAATCTGTAAGCTTGAAAGCCTATTCAGCTTGGTCTGAACGCCGTGCGTCCGACGCATGTAAACAAAGCCGATCGTTACGTCACCGCACCTCCGAAAACAAGAAAGAGAAGACTCGTTTGTTATTGTATGTCTGTATGTCGTTGTTTCAGTAGTGAAAAGATCGTCATATTGCTAACATCGCCTGCAAGTGCTCTCCACTGAAATCGTCATCACAACTGAAGCAGTTGACATAGAGAGCTCTACTCAATGCCAGTCTACAGATTGGAAACCGCACTACATTTATAGATGCGTGGGCAATTTCTAGCAGTTAAACTAAACAAAAATACGGTAGCCTAGGCCTAGACGTTTTTCGGCCAGATCGCCCGGGTAGCCCACCCTGTCATTTTGAGAGCCTGCCCGGGCCAGGAGGGTTAAACATTTTTTTGTTTTTTTTGGCCCCTGGGCCATGCAAAATATCACTCCTCTACCTCCCCTCCTTCAGTTATCACCTATTTTCCCTGTTATTCCCTTATTCTGAGGTATATTTTCGTGCTAACATTAGCGAGTTGCAAGCAGGGCATTGTCATCAGTGTTAGCAAGCGAGTGCAAAAGAGAGAGAGAGAGAATATCGATCGACTGTGTCTCAGTGGCCTTGGGGGAAATTGGCGGGAAAGCAGGTTGCCTCACCCATACATTATATAACTCGCGGCCTATATCTCTGATTTTGACCATCCAAACGCTGTTTTCACTCGTTTTATTGTTGTTTCAGGTTAATACCTTTATAATCAACCCATAATAGGCGCATATGGATAAGTATTAATGCTATTTATGGTAAAATGAATATTTTAGTGATGGAAACAGCTCAAATACGTCAGCACAGGGGGACGTTTCTAATTACCCCCATGCGCACTTGTTAGGTTAATATTGGATTTTATATAAATATTCTAAAATTATAGTATTCTGCTTATATAATACGGCCAACGGGCCAAAAATATTCACTCTACGTCGGTTTTCGACCATAAGAATTACTTTTTATACACTTTATTATACACATATAAAACGAGGAAAGGGTATTCTATAATTTTCAGCTGGAAAAAATTATCAAAACCTTGAATTATATCCTCTACCTAAGTCAGGGAGGGCCAAAGAATCTGTTCAGGGGCTCGAACCAGTGTACTGTCCACCTAACAATTTGAATATTTTAGTGATGGAAACAGCTCAAATACGTCAGCACAGGGGGACGTTTCTAATTACCCCCATGCGCACTTGTTAGGTTAATATTGGATTTTATATAAATATTCTAAAATTATAGTATTCTGCTTATATAATACGGCCAACGGGCCAAAAATATTCACTCTACGTCGGTTTTCGACCATAAGAATTACTTTTTATACACTTTATTATACACATATAAAACGAGGAAAGGGTATTCTATAATTTTCAGCTGGAAAAAATTATCAAAACCTTGAATTATATCCTCTACCTAAGTCAGGGAGGGCCAAAGAATCTGTTCGGGGGCTCGAACCAGTGTACTGTCCACCTAACAATTTCACGTTCCACCTTTGAGATCAGCAGCTACTCCGATCTCGCCCTGTTTGCCCTCTGTTGGTTTGGCCTAGCATGTGATACGTTTAGCGATGTCCCAGGTGACGCATCTGCGTGGAAGAGGGGCATGGGTGGGAGGTGTCATTTTTGGGGGAGTTCAGGTCGACCCCTGCAGCACGGGCACAGCCTGGGTGGCTGCGCTCAGGGCGAAAGGGGTCTGGGTGCTAGCGTTTTAATTTGGTGGGCGTCTGGACCGGGGTCTTGTTTGGCTCGCTTCGTTTCCGTAATTTTTCTGGGCTGCGGTGTTTCTTGGGTGTTTTGTGATGTTTTCGGGTCTTGTGATGCTTATGGCGTCTTCGTCTGGGTGGTGGGGTGACTTCCTGTATAGCATTAGTCCCGATGAGTTGAGGTGATGGTGTCGTTTCCCACTCACTTTCATTCTCCATTCTCTCTCTTTCTCTCCTTCCTTCTTGCTCGGTGTCGGCTTCCCATTCTCTGTTTTCTTTTATTTTCCTTCCGTTCGGCCTCTTGTTTTCTCTCATATTTTACCCCCACCACCCACCCAACCCCCTCCTCATCTCTCGCTCTCTCTCTCATTGTTTGCTAATAGTTATGATAATTTCAGGTATGTTGGTTGCTACCACCCATCAAGCAAGCAATCGTCAGCAGTATTCACCATTTTAGTTCACCAATATCAGACAAACAAAAGAAACCATCCTGTCACTCTAAGTAAGTTATACATACTGTATATACTCCCATAAACGATAGTTAACCCTTAAAGAGCGGCGCTCGACTTAAGTCGTGCACCAATTTGAAGCAAGTTAGGAGCATTATTAAGGCTTTTAAAGGGTTAAAATAGAGTGCAAATGGCCGGGAGCGCAGCAGGCCACACGTCCGACACCCAGGGCTTACCGCCACCCACTGACTCACGCTCCCTCTGTTCTCGAGAGGACGGCAGTGTTACCATTAGTGAGCGTAGTGGGAAAAAATATGCCGCTATACGCTAAACTCCCATGTTGGTGGCACCACTGCATGAGAACCACGAGTGCTACGTAGCTCGTTCTGGTCTCATTTTGAAGCTTTTAGCGCCTAGATTTTTGCTGAATACATTTCTTTTCATGCAGATACTTGATTGATCATTCAGGAGGGCCTGAATATTCCCAAAATAGCCCAAAACACCCCGCTAGACAAGGGTTAAGGCATGGCTTCGGCATTCAGTGGTGTAGCGGGTTAGTGTGGGTTTATGTGGTGGTGGTGGTTGGGGGGGGGGATAGGTAGGTGTGTGTGTGTGTGTGTGGTGTGTGCGCACATTTGTGTTCGTATGCATGCGGCCATCATATACAAAGTGTTTTAATGGAGTGGAGTTAATTGCTCAATAGGTGGCGTTCTGAGAGTGAGGGTCCAAGTCTAGGGGGTGAAACAGCGAAGCACGAAGGTGAAGCAGTTTCAGAGATGGGGCTACTTTGAGCAGTGAGTGTTCAAAGATGGAGCTACTTTGAGCAGTGAGTGGAACTCTTAAGTGCTTCACATGTCTCACTCCCTAGACTGGAACAAGACCTCACGGGCTTCACCGTGTGGAGTGGTTGGATGTACAGGCTCACAGTCTATACCCGAGAGGGTGTAGTTGGAATATAGAAAGAAAAAAAAACAGAAAAAAATCTGGGTGTGGCATGATCGGGGGACATGTAGAATTTTATTGTAGATGGCATATGGGTTATGTGGTGCAAAAGAAATGAGGGACCACCTACTGTCCTTATTATTGAGAGAGAGAGAGAGAGAGAGAGAGAGAGAGAGAGAGAGAGAGAGAGAGAGAGAGAGAGAGAGAGAGAGAGAGAGAGAATCAAAATAGTTAAACAGATAATATATTACAAATCGAACTGGTCGATAAGAATTAGAATCACATCTTTTATCAAGAAAGAAATCATCACATCAAGAAAGAAAAAATCCCCAACTTCACAAATCTCCACAAAACCAACTTATCCTACATAGACTGAAAGTGAAAGGGTTCACGGATCCTAGCATCATGTCGTGAACAACAGATATTATGCTAAGATTCGTGTGTCAACTCACTGGTAATCTTCTCTCCTGCAGTGTGGCAATAGAAACCTGATAATGCAACCTACGAGTGTAAGCTAATCTTGTGTATTATTGCAATGTGAAATCAAGGAAGTAAGTAATTTGTCACTCCAGATAATATACAATGCATTCATAACCCGAGAAGTGCTATAGAACTCACGGAAGTATGTGTATAACAAATGCGATAGGCCTCACGGAAGCAAGACCATAAAAAAAACTTCAAAAATGACCCAGGGGCTCTTAAAACAAAGGAATATATCATTAGGTGAGATCATTCCCTCTAGTCTGCCTACCACTCATCCATATGTTTCTCTCCACCCCCCCTCTTCAATTATCACCTATTTTTCCTCTTATTTTCATAATTTATTGGTTATTTTCTGCGCGAATTTCTCTCCCATGGTTACGTAGCACAAGTGAGTTACATATGAGACCTTATATAACTCTGAGACTTCACCCGCTCGCCTCAGTATAGAGAGACCTTATAATTCCCTCTAGTACTTCCTACCACTCATCCAGGTCCTGATGTGGCGGCGTCTACGCCGTGGGACCACCTCCCGGAGCTGCCAACCGCGGATGGCTGCCGACCCTCCACGGCCGGAGACAAGATCAATCGACCAGTGGAGGACAACCGGATGCCGGCCGGGGGGAGCAGTTTCGGGAGCCAAACCGTCACAACTATCCCCTGCCCCCCCCCTGGGGGCACGAGTCCTTGGAGTGGCTTCGGTCGCGCCGGGAATTTCCACACCTCACACACCACACAGTTTTTCCTACACCGAGAAATGACTCTCCGGCTGTCATTTCTCGAAGACTTCTTCTAGCCGGAGACATTGAGAGCAACCCAGGACCCACGTACACATACATATGTCCAACTTGCTCAAAACCCATCATTTCGAGTCGCCACACTAAGGGTTCAGTTCTCTGCAATTCATGCAGGAACTGGACCCACTTCACCTGTACAACACTTGCCTCCAAGAAACACTACACGAACACCTGGACCTGTTCCTCATGCCCCTCCCTCGCCTAAAACCCGTCCACCTCTCCTCCCCAACCCACCTAGCCTTCCCATATCATCCACTCCCCCCCTAAAACCCGTCCACCTCTCCTCCCTAACCAACCAAACCTTCCCATACCATCCACATCCTCAACTCAACACACCACACCCCATCCTAATCCATTCCAACCCCCATCTCCTACTCCCCAATCCCCACCCCCACCTCACCCATCCCAACCTCCAGCCCCTCCCTCACCCCCATCCCATCCTCGTGCAGCAGCACCCAACATACATCGTGCACATAACATTAACATTCTCCAATTGAACATAGATGGCATTAACACAAAGAAACACGAACTCTCACACTTCATCAAACAACACAACATACACATTGCCATCTTACAAGAAACAAAACTCTGCACATCACAAAAAACACCCACATTTCATAATTTCACCACCATCAGACAAGACCGGGCTGTCGGCGGGGGCGGTGGACTCATCACCCTGGTACACAATGAAATATCATACATAGTAACCAGTGTACAAACCAAATCCCTCCTCCCCCCAAATGATAACACAACAGAAATACAATCAATTAAAATACGCACTGGCAACAAATCCAACATAACCATCATAAACACATACATCCCTCCCCAAACATCCCCTACAGTACCAAATGAATACAGACCACACTTACAACACATCACAAACACCCCACACATCATCCTGGGTGGTGACTTCAACGCCAAGACGTCGGCCTGGTTTGTCGACAACCCCGACACAGACAGAGGGCTGGTACTACAAAACCAAACAGATAACCTCATCATCCTTAACGACATCCATCAACATACCCATATTCCTCACCAAGCCCTCTATAACCCATCATCTCCAGACATCACCTTTTGCTCCCCAGAACTCGCCCCCACAACATCCTGGAGGGTGGTCAGAACCTTAGGCTCTGACCACCTCCCGATCATTATCACCACCAAAACCAGACTCACCCCAGCTAGCCACAAACACACATACACCAATTATAAAAGAGCTAACTGGGAAGCATTTACAAATGAGACAGAACAACACTTCACAACTCTAAACAGTACACCCATCACTAACATCAACAATGCTGTACACATACTCAATAAAACTATCCAAAACGCTGACAAGAAACACATTCCAAGAGGTAACAGAAAAAGACACAACCCCAACTTCACACCAGAAATTCAAAACCTCATCAGACAACGCGACACACTGAAACACTCCCCAGCACCCCACACACAAGACATCACACAACAAATTCAAGCACTCAACACCCAAACTAACAACAAAATACAAGAACAACAAAAACTAAATTGGAATAACTTCCTACAAACACTTGATCACAAAACAAACCCCAAAAAACTCTACAAAACACTAAACAGCATCACACTTTCCAACAGCAACACAACACAATCACATGCTGCAATCACAACAACAGACTCTACTCCTTCATGTAAACAACAAGCAAACACTCTCATCAATCACTTCTCACATGTCAGCCACCTAAAACCTCACAAAGACGACCGACGTGTCATCCGACGTAAGAGACAATTCCCCACAGACCCTGACTATACACCCTTCACCAATCACCAGACAAAGCATATCATCAACAATCTCAAGCACTCACCCGCCTGTGGCCTAGACAACATAAGCAACATACACCTCAGACACCTGGGACCACAAGGCATACAAACACTCACTAACATATCAAACTACAGCTATTCACACAACACAATACCAGACATTTGGAAGCATGGTATCATCATCACATTCCCCAAACCCAACAAAGACCCCACGCTACTCTCCTCGCACCGCCCCATCACACTCCTTTGCTCCCCCTCCAAAGTCATGGAACGCCTAGTATTACAACTAATTACACCCGACCTACCCCTAGCTCCAACACAACATGGCTTTAGGCCACTGCACTCCACAAACACTCTTCTCACAGACCTTACACAAAGAGCTTTTGACGGCATCAACTCAGCTAGACCACCACACAGATCACTATTAGCCACACTTGACATTAGTAAAGCCTTTGATGCCATCCCCCGCCACAACCTAACAAACAAAATCTACAACACAAACATGCACAACAACACAAAAAGGTGGCTGGCCAACTTCCTTGCAGGCAGATGTGCACACGTATCTTTTGCCGGTCAGTCATCTAAAATCAGAAACTTTCCAAACGGAGTCCCACAAGGATCCGTCCTATCGCCCGCACTCTTCAATCTGTACATGCACGATATAACTACACCCAATACTCCCCAAATAAACTTAGCCTCCTATGCAGATGACATAACACTCACATGCACACACCATGACCCAAGAAGAGCAACAGATCTCCTTCAACCCTATCTCAACACACTACATGGCTGGTGCACTACAAACAGACTTAATCTAGCCCCAGCCAAATCCACCGCAACCCTGCTCACAAGCTGGACAGGTGAACACGAATACATCCCTCAACTCACCATAAACAACACACCCCTAACACATACACACACACCCAAAATCCTAGGAGTAACATATGATACTCATATGACATTCAAACAGCACACCACAAACATTAAAAAGAAACTGACACCCAGACTTAACGCCCTCAGGTCACTTGCTCACACAAAATTTGGACACAACAAAGAAACTACCACCACAGTATATAAACAATACATAAGATCAGTAATGGAATATGCAAGCCCAGCCTGGGCTTCTAACCTAGCTGAAACACATCATAAGACCTTACAGACTATTCAAAACAAAGCCCTGAAGATCATCTACATCAAGAAACCAAAATCCTCAAAGTCAAAGACCATCTGGACATGAGAGGCACTCAATTCCTGGCAGCAGCCTCCACGAACCAAGACCACCCACTAAACTACATGGCAACACACCCACAGACACCAAGAAATATCAAAACAACACCCAGCACACGGTATCACACACAATTATTGTCCTCTCTCCCTCCCTGCCCACCCCGAACCAACTTCCAGAAGCACATCCATACTCATATCTCTCACCAATCCATCCACTCACTCACAGACAACACGCAGCTGCATGCACGACCTCCCGAAATCCATCCTTCCGAATCCTCCCTCCCTCGCGAGGACAGAGTCCACCTGGCCAGGCTGAGATGCGGACACCATCCAGCTCTCCTGAGCTATCAGAAGAGACTGGATGACTCCGTTGTCGACGCCTGCCCGGGATGTAACACAGCACCCCATACCATTAAACACACCATATAGAAGACTGCATTTCACACAACCACTTATGCCAACAACACAACCTACACTCAATGAGAGCTCTGTGGGAAAGCCCGATCGTGGCCATGGCCTTCCTCAGGGACTCGGGGCTGTTCGGCCAGGCAGCTTAGGGAACAACAACAACAACAACACAACCTACACTCAATGAGAGCTCTGTGGGAAAGCCCGATCGTGGCCATGGCTTTCCTCAGGGACTCGGGGCTGTTCGGCCAGGCAGCTTAGGGAACAACAACAACAACCACTCATCCATATGTTTCTCCCCCTACCCCCCTCAATTATCACCTATTTTTCCTCTTATTTCATAATTTATTAGTTATTTTTCACACAAATTTCTCTCCCGCAGTTACGTAGCACAAGTGAGTTACATATGAGACCTTATATAACTCTTGAGACTTCACCCGCTCGCCTCAGTATAGAGAGAGACCTTGTACTGGAAGGGTGTATGTCTCGCCGCCCCCCGCCTGAGGATATGAGTGGGCGGCGAATATTTTCGTTTTTCACCACCCAAATGCTTTCCCCACTTATTTTAACCCTCTTCAAGGTTCATATATTCATCATATACATAAAATAAATGCATATTAATAAGAAATAATATTATATATGGCGAATATAACAAATTCTGTCAGCAAAGAATGTAATTAATTCGCATATACTGTAACTATGTTCGTCACAGGCCTTTGGCGCATTTGCCGGGTTAATGATAAGGAAATATGTTTTAGTTGTTGTTGTTGTTGTTGCTGTTCCCCAAGCTTCCTGGCCGAAAAGCCCCAAGGCCCCGAGCAAGGCCAAGACCATAACCGAGCGCCCCCACAGAACCCTCCCTGCCGACCACAATAAAGCCTGGGTGACCGAAGCCACTCCATGGCGGGGAGCTGAGGAGGGTGCGGAAACGCCCGGGAAACCAAAGCCCCACCCAGGGCTCTGTGCCCCTCAGCAAATTATGAAGAGAAAGTTGAGGGGCAAAGGAAAAATGTGACGCTTTGGCTGCCAATCTATGGTAGATTGGGAGGTCAATCCACGGAAGAGACGCCGTCACTTGAGATCTAGAAAATATATAAGTAAAAGGAAAGTCAGAGTAAGCTATGGGTATGACAGAGATCGCTCAGTTCTCACTCTGATAGACCAGCCCATCACCAGAATATTTCGTCCCTACTGCTCTTGGATTGCTTGCATGGTTTACAAGGGGATCATGGGGCTACAACAAGAACAACATATGCTGTCAACTAAAATATTGTTTAGTTGACAGCATATGTTGTTCTTGTTGTAGCCCCATGATCCCCTTGTAAACCATGCAAGCAATCCAAGAGCAGTAGGGACGAAATGTATTTAATAATCACTAACCTTTACAAGTGAGTTTTAGAATAGCTAGGAAGTGGAACAGTAAATATTGCAAAAATATCACAAAAGTTTCTCAAATAAAGTACAGTATAAGGGTTCAGTAAGAGCACAAGATTGGAAGGTATCAAATGTTAACTCAAGAGGTTAATCCCATATATTTGTATTTGACTTACAGACCTACAGTAATCCACTGGATAGTGCTACTCAAAGGTCCACTATACACAGTAGCCTACACTATAAGAGCATGGCTCAGCTTGTGTGTACCCCATGAAAGCTCTCCATAAGGCAGAGTCGCTGCTCTGAAGGACAATAACAGTGTGCTGCTGATTCTCATTGTTGGATGCGTTTCCTTGTGCCAACATGCATACAAAGATCTGCATTCAAAGAAAGGTTTATTTCCAACATTATCCTTCCCTTATATGGGTTTTCTGCCAATACTAATGGAGTCTCAACCACTCGCCCCTTTTAGTTGACCCTTGCAACATACAGGAGGCATTAATATTTGTCTCATACAGAGGTTCCCTCTCCCCAGGAGATAAATAAAGGTATTTACCAAATTATGCCTAATATAAATAATGACAACAGGTATTTTCATTATCTTAATTACAAATTGTCACTGATCAGATAATCTGTTGCAATTCAACTGGTATAAATAATGAAACGTACAGTGACAATATTGAATACAGGATAACTTATCACACTAGAATACAGCCACTAGGACATGCCGCGGGCCGTGCCATGGTCAGTAACTCATCTGCTGATCAAAGGTTCTGCAGTTCAAATTTGAAAGCGAGAGTCCAGACCCTTCTCGCTCTCAGCACAACCAACCAGGCTGTGCCCGTGCGTCGGGGGTCGACCTCACGCCCTTTAAATAGGCACCCTACCCACCATGCCCTTCTTGCCTCCACACTCCTCACCCAAGACAACCATGATGAACGCGTGACTAGGTGAGCGAAACCAGAGGAAGGCAGACAGGGTGGGATAGAAGTAGCTGCCGATCTCAAGGTGTACCTTGACTTGTGAGAACACTGGTCAGTGCAATCTAACAACATCAAGCCCTATCCACGGGCAGCAGTTAGAGTGAATGGGGGCCAGAGTGAAGAGTTCCCAGTGAAGGTTAGAGTTCACCAAGGTTCAGTGCTGAGCCCATTACTGTTTGTTTTAGTCCTGGAGGCTCTGTCAAGGGAATTTAGGACAGGACTCCCATGGGAGCTGTTATAGGCTATGCAGATGATCTAGTTCTCATCGCAGATAGTGCGCAGGAAGCAGAGGCAAAGTTCAAAAATGGAGGGAAGGTATGGCAAATAAGGTTCTAAGAGTTAACATAGATAAAACAAAGGTCATGATTAGTGGTGTAGGGCGTGAAACTATGGAAAGAAGCGGCAACTATCCATGCGCAGTATGTTGGAAAGGGGTGGGAAGTAACTCAATTCAACGTTGCGTATGTAGTGACTGGGTATCCAAGAGATGTAGTGGAGCTAGAGTACCTTTGACAAGAATCATAGACTTTGAATGTGCAGTGTGCAAGGGAGATCTTGTATTAAATGACCTGCCTGTCAGTGTTGATTTCGACTGTAACGTTGGAGTGTGTGAATAAGTTCTGCTACCTGGGCGATACAGTTTCCGCCGGAGGTGGCGTTGAAGCTAGCTCCATTGCTAGAGTCAGAAATGGCTGGAGAAAGTTTAGAGAGCTGTTTCCACTCCTGACCATGAGAGGGCTCCCACCCAACCTTAAAGGGAAGGTGTATACCTCGTGTGTTAGGAGCACGATGACCTATGCCTAGGAGAAGTGGCCGGTTAAAGCGGAGGATATCAATATAATAGAACGGAATGAGAAGAGAATGGTGAGATGGATGTGTGGGGTTAATCTCAGGGACAGGGTATCGTGTGAGGAATTGAGAAGGCGTCTGGTCATTAGGAGTGTCAGTGAAGGGATGCGCACGAGCCGACTTTGTTGGTTTGGACATGTGGAGAGAACGGATGATCAGAACTGGGTGAAGAAATGCCGGACTGTGAACGTGGGGAGAGCTGCACGTAGGGGTGGACCTAGAATGATGTGGGCTCGGGTACTTCGGTCCTATCTCAAAATAAAGAAATTGACAACAGAGGCAGCCCTTGACAGGGCCGCCTGGAAAGCCGCCATTTAGGACGTGAGACTGTAACCACATTCTCTGTGGACAAAACGGTCTTTAAACTTGTATGTATGTATAATGGAGTCCAGGCTCTAACTTTATCCCAGGGAGCCTCGCTACTGGCTTCCTTCTACAGGAGTGACGTAAAATGAGATCGGATATTTCTATGTGATTAATGAACGACATGTGACATACAGTGAACCCTCAAAGTACGCGCAATTTATCTACGCGTAATCAAAGCTACGCTTGAACCACAATTGAGGCAACAAATCGAAAAGGACGCTCAATTATTCAAATGTACGCGCCGAGCGAACGAGTGGGAGTCGATTCGTATATGTTGGAGAGTTTCGGGCGGTCATATTGGCGTGACGCCGGGCCCTTTGACGTCGTCACCGTTGACTGTGGAGAGAGACACATCTCCCGTACCAAACTATTATGTATCTATAAAGCTCAACAGGATATTATGAGTCTATTAAAAGACTGTTCTTCGTTTTTCATTGCATGTATCATTTATTGAGCAAACACAATCGGAGATGGAAAATCTGTTTCTGTTCAGGAGTTGGAGGCGAGATTGTTTACATTTCTCGAAAGTCGCTTCAAAGCTTACTGCTCTCCCCTGGCTAAATTATGTGAAGCCAATTCCTTAATATGTATATGAGCTATTGAACTATCTCACTTGACTTGTAGGCTATATGAAACTATATACAGTCAGGACCCCCAATTCGCGAGAATAGGGGTGACAGGAGGCATCGCGTATTGCGAATTCGCGTATTGTGGAACTAACTTTAAATGGGAATAATTAGATTGGGTGACATCTCTCAATTATGGCCTATTTTCGACATTTTTGGCCCTATTTTCGACATTTTTGGCTCTACAGTACAGTCTATATCTTATATATAAGAACAACAATGAATAAAAATATGAAAACTTACCTTAAAATTAGTAGTAGATAGGCTAGGACTAGGACCGTAGGACTTCACGATTTTCTCCAACTTCTCCCTCCCTGACCAAATCGTACGAACAGTTTACTCTGACAAGCCCATAGCACGGCCTATTGCACAGTTTCCTTCTCCTTTTTTCTTGCGATCCAACACTTCCACCTTCATTTTGTGTGTTATCTTCTTATATTGGCGTGGCATGGCGAAAAAAGTGGCAGGCACTACAAACGTTTGGTCACTCCGCATGGCTATGAGCGGGACTGTGGGAGGGAGGGAGGGAGGGAGGGTAAGCGGGAGGGAAGGCAGGCGTATGCCCTTCTTCTTCTTCTTCTCTTTTCGGAGCCACGCCTGGGCCTCGCGAAACGTAGACCGTGCTCGCGTATCAAGCGGGAATAGCGGATTTGGCCCCTTCTTAGCTCTCGATTCGTGTATTGTGGTACCACCTCGCGTAATTAATGTTTTTGGTTATTTTCGAGTGGTAACTCGTGTATTAGGGTTTTTGCGCATTGTGGAATCGCGTATTGGGCGACCTGACTGTACAGGGTGTATTACTTTTCGACTCAAAACTTTACCAGTAGGCCTAGGCGGCTAGGCCTATTATTTCGGTCGATCCGTTTCGGAACTTTCGGGTGCAGCGCTATCGATCGATGGCAGATCCATAACATCGGCGTTGCTCAACCACTACCAATGTGAGTTAATTTACGTTTGTGTCTTATTTTTATACATTAAATGTATTTTGTGTGGTAGATTAGGTTATAAAAGCATATTTGTACAGTAATATATTATATATTTGTGGTTTTTAGGTGATGAAAGGTAGAAATAGTACAACTTTCGGTCGGACCCAGACCAATACCTATTTTCCCCATTTATATTTAACTCCCATGTACGCGCAAACGAACGTACGCGCCGACAGCACAGTACGCATCCCCCGCGTAATTTGAGGGTTCACTGTGCAGTATATAATGTACATACTGTACATATACTTTCAAATTTTAATTAATAAATGGATCCAACATGTCAGCCATGGCACCCCACCACAGGCCCCCTTCTACAGGAGTGACGGAAAGTGAAAACGGATATATTTTGGGGATAGTACTAATTTTGACTTGCACATGTACATAATGTCATCTATTTCTTAGACATAATGGTCAGAGTCCTATTTTTAAATTTTGCCCGGGGCACCCCGCTGTTGCTTCCCTTCTGCAGGAGTGACAGAAAATGTGATACGGTGTTAATGAAAATGTCACGTGTAACTGCACATGATTTTCAATACCTCCACCAAAGATGTTGGAGGATATGTTTTTGCCTCCATTTGTTTATCTTTTTGTCTGTTTATTTGTTTGTCTGTCTGTAAACAAGATATAGCCCATCAAAAAGCTATGTACAGATTGTCATGATAATTGGAGGCCAGATAGGATAGGATATACACCAAGGAAGAAGCCATTTAATTGTTGAGGTGATTGGTAGAGCGCATATATCCGCCAGCGTAGACGGCTCATTCACAAAACTTGGTGGGAAGACAGGATATGCACCAAGGGAGAAGAAATTCCATTTAGAAGGCAACCGGTAGAGTTCATACCTCCGCCAGCTTAGGCGGAGGTACGCGCTTTCCAGAGTACCCCTCTAGTTACCTCCGCCAATGAAGTTGGATGGTTATGTTTTTGCCTATGTTAGTCTGATTGTCTGTAAAAAAGATATCTCAAAAGATATACACCGATGGCCACAAAATTTGGTGAGCAGATAGGATATTCTCCAAGTAAGAAGTGATTAAATATTGGAGGCAATGCATAGAGTGCATACCTCTGCCAGTGTAGACGGCTCTCAAAGTTATAACCCAATTTTCACGAAATTTGATAATTATTGAACTAAATTTAATGATATTCCACATGTATATACTCTAATCTATCCGCTAGGCCGTAATGGAGCCCATTTATTTTTTACATTTCATCCTGTGCGTCGCCCCACGCGCCTCAGACACGGCCAAATGGACCTACAGACCAGCTTGAACTTGTTCCATATATTTTGTTTAATATTAGAATTAATATTGATATCAATCTTCCTCCTAAAAATGTGTATGTAACACGACCATATTAGTAGCCTACATAATATGTATCGTAAATAACAATACAGTACATGAAATAATAAACGAACAACCAGCCTCGGATGCGGACGGACCCTGTGTTGACGAACCCCGACCGACTATGGACAAGCCTACGGACATTCTGAGAATAGGTACATGGAACGTGAGTGGCATGAATGATGGCACAAAAGAGAGAGAGGTACCGGAAGTGTTAGTGAATGCCAGGCTGGATGCATGTGGAATGACTGAGACCAAATGGAAGGGTACAGATGTGAGAGAGTGGAATGGGTGTGTGTGCTGGAGTGAGTGAGGGAGCAGTGAGAGAAGGTGCGTGTTTGTTTGTAAGTAACAAATGGAAGGAGTGTGTAAGAGAATATGGGTCTGTGGGTTCAAGGATTGTGTGGGTGAAAATGAAAGTAGAAATACAAACGTGGGTGATTGTGTGTGTGTATGCTCCGACAGAGGATAAACTTGTAAGAGAGAAAGAGGAGTTCTGGGTGAATGTGGAGACATGCCTGGATAAGTTTGACAAGAATGAAAGAATATTTCTGATTGGGGATATAAATGGTAAGGTGGGTGATAGGAAAGTTGATGGAGTGGTGGGAGGGTGGGGGGTACCGTCAGAGGTGAATGGGAATGGTAGTGCACTTGTGGACGTATGTGTGGGGAGGAGGTTGTGGATAGCCAACACCTTCTTCCGACACAGAATGATACACAGGTAGCCTACATATGGAAAGTGGTGTGGACGATGAAGGATAAGACAGTGGTGGAACGAAAGTCACTGATTGATTATATATGTGTACAGTAGATGAAAAAATGAAGACATCTGTGATGGATGCTAGGGTGTATAGGGGTATTGGAGGGGGTCTGTCTGATCATTATGTAGTAGTAGCTAAGGTTAGGATACAAAAGAAGTGGGTAAGGAGAGCTGGAGGGAGGCGAGAGGAAGGGGGAATGGTGAGGAGGGTGGAGAGGCTACGGGAGGAGGAAATCAGGGAAGAGTACAGGAGAGCAGTAGAAAGACGACTACTGTAGGTGGGTTCGACCTGGAAGATATGGAGTAAGTGGAGGAGATAAGCAAGGTGTTTAAGGAAGCATGTGAGGAGGTGTGTGGAGTGAGGAGAAGAGGGAGGGGAGTGAAAGGTACAGCATAGTGGACAGATGTAAAAATAGCTGTAGAAGACAAAAAGAAAGCGTATAGAGAGTGGTTGGGTAGTAGAGGGAATGAAGATTTGGAGAGGCAGAAACGAGCGAGGTACGTGGAGAGAAAGAGAGTGGTGAAGAGAGCAGAGAAGGAAAGTAAGAGAAGAGTAGATGAGGAATTTGGAAGGAATCTGAGTGTAAAATGGAGGGAGTGTAAGAAACTGTTCTGGAAAGAAGTCAAGAAAGTTAGGGAAGGTAGCAAGGGAAACAGTAAGGGTGTGAAAGATAAGAATGGGAGAATGCTAACCGAGAAGCAAGAGAGAGTCGAAAGATGGAGGGAGTACTTCAATGAGTTGCTAAATGTAAGGAATGAAGAGCCAGCAAACATAGTTGGATATGGTATGGGAGGGAGAAGAGGAGAAGTAGTGGAGGAGGAGGTGGGGATCAGGAGGTCAGAAGTGTGGGGAGCTATGAAAACAGTGAAGTTGGGGAAAGCACCAGGAACAGATGGAGTGTGTGGGGAAATGTTGAGGTATGGTGGTGAGATAGTGATCGAATGGGTATGGAAAATGTGCAAACTAGCATGGGAGAAGGGGAATGCACCCGATGACTGGAAGACTGCCATAATAGTCCCCCTATATAAGGGCAAATGGGAAAGAGGAGTGTGAGGTAACCACCGAGGAATATGTCTTTTAAGCGTAGTAGGGAAGGTGTACAGTAGGGTATTGATTGAGAGAGTGAGAGCGAGAACGAAGAAATGGATAGGCGACGAGCAGGGAGGTTTTTAGAAAGGGAAGAGGATGTGTAGATCAGATTTTTACCCTGAATTGTGTTGTGGAGAAATATCTGAAGAAGAAACAAAAGGTGTATGTTGCCTTTATGGACTTTGAGAAGGCCTATGACAGAGTGGATAGAGAAGGCATGTGGAAAGTACTTAGAATATACGAAGTAGATGGCAAGTTGCTGAAAGCAGTGAAAAGCATGTATGAGGGTGCAAAGGCGGCAGTACGTGTGGAGAATGAGCAGAGCGAGTTCTTTGACCTGAGTGTTGGGTTGAAACAGGGGTGTGTGATGTCCCCGTGGTTGTTTACTGTATATATGGATGGAGTCATGAAAGAAATACTAGGAAGAGCAGTGGATGTTGGTGTATCGCTGAAAAGGGAGGGAAATGAGTGGAAGCTGCCTATTGGGAGGTTTGACGTACCTCCCAACCTACCAAATAGGAAAACCTACTATTTGGTAGTAGTCTTGGAAAATGCAACGTCAAGGCTATTAACCTAATTGCAATGACGACTTGTCTATTTTGACTGCTATGTCGTCATTCCAACCGCGGTTAAAAAGAAAACGTCTAGAGTCTACTCCTTATCTTGCTCTAGGAGACGTTGTACATTAACCAAAACTACCACCGAAGGTGAAAAAAGCATAGAAGAGAAGAAAAAGGGGGTTTACCTTAGTTACCGCTTAAGGCCCATCCCGTGTTCCGTCATGTGCAGATCCCTGTCGAACGTGCGCATGAGCGACCCTCTCTTGTTATCACATCTCACGTCAGCAGAAGAACGCGGATGGGCAGGGGTCCGGCGTGAGGGAGGGTATTATGTACGTTGGATTTTCCAAGACTACTACCAAATAGTAGGTTTTCCTATTTGGTAGGTTGGGAGGTACGTCAAACCTCCCAATTTGTTAGTAGTCTTGGCAAATCCAACGTCAAGGCTGCATAACAAATAGGAGGAGGACATCCAAGCCCAACCTACCAAAAAAACCAATGCATAAAACAAAAGTATGAATGACAAAGACACAATTTAAACAAGAGAGTCTAATAAAAGAGTGAAAAACTGAGGAGTCGCTAAAAAGAACAGTTTTAACACATGCCCGTCATTCATAGTAATGCAAAAACATAGACTTGTCTGAAACCAAAAAGGTACTGTACCCAAAATCCCTTTTCTTCAAAAACCAACAAAAACACTGAACACAAGAACAAAACACAATTTTCAATGTGGCAAAAACACTTATGTACTGGAACAATACATAATCCCAAACTTGCAATCCAGTGTTGCAAACCCGTACACCCCCCCCCCCCCTTTGTCATATAAAACAAAGGAAAAGAACGAGGGACAAGGGGGGAAGACCAGGGATCTTCGCCAGAGCACCAGGAAACACGACCCCCGAGAGCAATCACCAGCCGAGGGGGTCGAACACTGGACACGGAGAGGTAGGAGGAGATGAAGGAATTGAGAGAAGACCCACAAAACCGCTGAGGCGAAGGCAGGGAAGGATCGACGTGGCAGGAACCGGAAGGAGGCAGCAAAGGATCTGACATCGTGCGCAGAACCCCTACAAACAGGGTGACGGGCACGAACGGTCCGACAAACGCGGCGGCCCATCCGCACCTGCGAGAGCCTCCCACCTGTCCGAGGAGACACCCACACAGCAGGACCCGAAGGCGGCGCCACAGACGCAACAGAGGAGCGCAAGGCCGACACCGGGCACAACACACGGCGAGGATGCCCAAGCCGGAAAGCCTGGACGGCGAAAGGCCGGAAAGCGGGGGCCGCCCTCCCAAGCGAGGTAACAAAAGGAGGGGAGGAGGCGAACGAGACGCCATGCAAGGACGGGGAGAATCGCACGCAGTCCCGGGGCCATGACAATGCCGCTAGGGCAGACACCCGAACCCCAGTGGCCAGAGCGACAAGGAAGAGCGGACGCCCGAGCAACAGAACCGGCGTAGCGGCCCTTGCAGACGTGGGTGAAGCCAGAAGGACCAGAGCCCGCCCCAGATCCCACTGCGGAGGGACCAGGCGCGGAGGAGGACGATCCCGGAAGGCAGCCGGCAGGAAGGAATCCAGCGCCTGTGGCAGAACGACCAGCCCAGCGACGGACCCAAAGATCCCCCGGACGGCAGACAAGGGGGTACGTATAGCGTCGACTCGAAAGCGACGTGTACGGAAGAGGTGAAACAAGGAGCGTAGGACGAGGGAAGGAGAGCCAACTGGCAGGCGAGTGGCCTGTAGCCACCTAGGAAAAGACCCCCAGCGGGACCCGTAAGGCCCCCAAGGAGAAGACGGCCAGGAACGCTGCAGGAAGTCAGTCAGGGCCCGGCAGCCACCGTGCCACATGAACAAGCACGACGCGAAGGCCAACGAGGCCCGCAGGTCCCCAACCGAGCCCAAGTGGAAGCCGGAGACAGGTAGAGGGACCGGACTCGGGCACCACCGCGGCAACCGGGCGGACCAAGCCCGCGCCGGCCACAGAGGCGCGAGGAGCCAGACGCAGCCGTGATACAGCCGCAGCCTCGCGAGGACTGGGCACAGCAACAGCGCGTCTGGGGGCGGAAAGATGTATATCGACCGCCACCTGTACCAGGCCACCATGAAAGCGGCCGGACCCCCCCCGGAGCGCGAGGCCGGAGGGAGAGGTCCAAAGGCAACTGGCGCGGCACCCCCGATGCGAACAAGGCGACCTCCGGAACACCTCAGGAAGCCGCGAGGTCGGCGAACACAGTCCGTTGCAACGCCCATTCAACAAGAACGCCCTGCCCCCACGACAGGGCGGCCGCCCACAGGGTGGCAGGCCCGGGCAGGGAGGAGGCATGCAAGGAGAAGGGGTGTCGGGCCGCGAGGAAGAACAACACCACCGAGACCCCCAATAGAGTCAACGACCTGGAGGAACCCCCGCAGAAGGAAAACAGGGGACAGCCTGTCTGAGTGTCTAACCCGAAGGCCACCGACTGACCCCGAAGGGCCAGCGCGTGGTCCCGCAGGAAGAACAGAGGAACCAACAGTCCGAGGGCATAGACGGGTAAGTGGAGGGAGACCCACCCATCTGCCAGGAAGTGGACGTCCCAGGTTCGATCGGGAACCCCACCCAACCTCGCTCGACGGATCTGTGGCTACCCAGACCGTCGGCGGGGGGGGCGGACCAGGGCACAGCCGCAGAGAGCGAGCCCGGAGCAACCCAGAGACCGAAGCGTCAGCGAACGGGACGCAGGAGCGGCAGGAGCCGATCCAGAGGGGCAACGGAAACACCACGGGGCCCATGAGGAGGAGGCGGAGTAGCCAGAGGCTCCCTAAGGAAAGGGGCAGAGCGGCCCAAAGCAGCGAACCCACGAACGAGTCCCAGAGCCACCCCAGGAGGGAGACCGAGTGCAACACGGCGAAGACCTTCCACCGAAGGTGCACCGCGGTCGGCAGACCCCGGGTCACCGCAGCGCCGGACAAAACCCATGCGAGACCGACCCATGGCACGACACGCGACGGGGTCAAGCGTGAATCGGGAACACCAAAAGGGGAACCCTAACCGTGCGACGGTGCGAACGACTGTGAGGGCGTCGCCAACGCACAGGCCGAGGGCTTCGGAAACTACCAACCAGGCGGCCAAGGAAAACAGGAGCTGGAGCCCGCTCCTGAGGAGAGGACCCAGAGCCTGCCCCACATGTGCGGAGAAGATCCGCGGCGCGATGTGGAGACCGAAGGGAAGGCCGGCGAACAGGAACACACGATCGGAAGGCCGAACGGCCAAGAATCGCTGGAAGAGAGGATGGAGAGGAACGAGCCAAGACGCATCCTGGAGGGCCAGCGACACAACCCACGACAGAGGGCACAGGGCCAGGCGTACCAGGGGTACCGGCAGCATCCGAAACCGTGTGTGCACGACGCGCCCGTTGAGGGCCGACAGAACCACCAACGGCCGCATCGCGACGCAGTTCGTCGACGGGACCAGAAAGACACGGGAGAGGAAAACCGGGCGACCGGCGGTCAACTCCCTCGACGCTACCCAGCCCGGGCATGGAAGTGAGCACGTGGACCACCTCCGAAGAGATGGACCGGCGTCGGTGACAAGAGCGGAAAGGGGGTCGAGACGTCCACCACCAGGGGAGACCCCACCGCGCAACCCGCCGCCCCCAACGTCCCTCGCGTCAACCGAGGGGCGCAAGGGCAAAAACAACCCGAGGGAGCACCCGAGAGGAGGGGAGCGACCCGGTCGGCCAGGCGAGAAGGAGAACAAGGAGGCCGACCCAGAGAACTACACATTGTGTTGACGCGGAGGTACCCTCGGTGCGGGCCGTGCGGGCACGAGCGCCACGTCGACCTCTACCCCCCCCCCCCCCAACCCCGGCGAAAAGGGCGGGCTACCCCAACCCCAGGCCAGCGCGGGGCAGACCACGGCGAAGGGCGGCCGGAAGTGGAAGGCCGGCCAGCCCCGACACAGCGGGGATGAAAGGGGGCAAGAACAGAAGGGCGGGGCGGAATCGACGCACTGGCCTGCAACGTCCCAGTCCTGCGTCCGCGCAAGGCGGCAGCACTTGCAGCAGCACCCCGAAGAGGACCGGCAGAAGGACGGGACTGAGAAGACCCCGCGTGCGACACAGCACGACGGTGCGTGACGGAAGCAGGGACCGCAACGACACAGCGCGTCGTCGCGTGTCGGAAGCAGGGGCCGCTGACAGAGAAGCGAGCATACCCAAGCAACCAGCTGAAACAACCCCGACGGATAGAGCTCAGAGTACAACAAACCCCGACGAATATCCAAGGGGGCCGGCCGGCAGAACGAGGACCGCACTGTCGGGCAGCGCCGAGTTGCCGCGCACAAAACCGCCTTCAGCTCGGGAACCAAAGACACCGCGAGCCGAAGGTGGACCCGCAGAACGCGGTCCAAACCCTCGCGAAGAGCGCCTGGCGCAGACGCCCCGAAAAGCCGCAGGCGGGGACAGACGGCTGGAGGGAACCGAAAGACAAGACAAGAAGTCCGTCACCCACTGTCGCAAGGGAAAAACCGTGGCGACAGAGGCCTGATCCGGGTGAGAGAAGAACGGGGTAGCAATAGAACAAAGTTCAAGAATGGGCGCGCCCAGCCAGGACCAGAACGCGCCGGCCAACCCGCCGACAGACACAAGAGGAGGCAAAAGCAGTGACGACTCCAGGGGAGGGACCGAAGGAGAGCCGTCGACGGAACGGTGTGAAGGTGAAGGCCCCAGCAAACCAGGCCACCAAGGGGAGAGGGCGACCGAGCAAGACGGCGAAGCCAGGCGGACCGGCGTCGCACAAACCCGACCCATAGGAGGACAGACCCGTCAACACAGCCAGGGACTGAACAGCCGGAAGGATGTCAGTGCAGCTGAAGTCTGACCAGAGCGGAGGCCTGCAGAAGGGAGCGGGACCGTAGCAGGGGTAGGAAGGGCGAGGCGCTGAGGGTGAGTCACCGCCAAGAAGCGCGAGAAGAGGGAGGCGTCCAACGACGCCAAGCACCCGTCGAAGCGTGACACAACCCAGCCCTGCATAGCCAACAATCGAACCGAGAGAGGCGACCCCCCCCCCACCCAGAATGGACGGCCCGCAGGGACAAGCGCGAGCGGGAGCGAGACCCACGACACGAACCAGCAGCGTCGCGGCCCAAGGAAGGCGAGCGACGACGGCCGTGGCGCCGTAGAGGGACCCGACCCCGATCACGAACGGCCGAGGGGGAAACAGCACCATCCCCCTCTTCCAGCGACACGACAGCTCCCGAGAAAGGGGGACCCCGAAACCTCACCGAGGCAAGAGGAGGGGTACCCCCCAGGCGAGACGGGAAGTGAAGGGCAGGAAGAGAAGAAGGAGGAGGAGCAGGACGACGGGAGGGGGAAGGATGGCCGGGTGAAAGGAGGCCAGAAGGAGCCGCGGGGGGAAACAGAGCAAGGACCCCCGGGGCGGAGAGAACAGGGCGGCCCGACACCGAGGCGGAGGAGGGAGGGACCACCACCGTGGGACGAGACCGTGAAGGAAGAAGAGGCACTGAAGCAGGTGAAGTAGGAGAAGCAACGACACCCAGGCGGACCCTCCTGGACAGTGTAGGAGGGAGCAGAGGGCCAGCGACAGCACGAACAACCGCACGCGGAGAGGACAACGTAAGAGGAAGTCGTCTGGGCTAGGAAAGCGGGCGGAAGGGAGGAGAGCCCCTATCCGTAGAGGCCAGGGGAGGGCGCACAGGAGCAGAGCCGCCAACCCCGGCCTCAGGGTGAGAACCAAGACGAGGGCGGGCGACGGCAAGGCGATCAGGAGGACGACGAGGGGCAGCAGCGAGGCGAGCGAGAGCGTGGAGGCTCAGGTTGACCAGTAGCGTAGGAGAACCAAATGATACCCAGCTCGCCTTGTACCATTTGTGCCAACCCCAGATGGGACGTCACAACGTCGTCCACGTATCCCAGGTACCTATTTACAGCTAGGTGAACTGAGGCTAACACATGAAAGGAGACAAGCCCAATTCGCCACCGCCCGGTCTGGGATTGAACCCCCGACCCCTCGTGGGTGAGACGAGAGCTCCACCGACGAGGCTACGGGCTGTGTTGAACGGCCGTCAGTCGGGCAGGGATACCCATGGTGACGCGGAACCGGGCGGCAACAAAGGCCGGGGAACGGCGGCCCACAGGCCCAATGTGGCGGGAGACCATCGGCCACACCGACGGAAGGGAAGCAGAGGCCACAGCCGCCGCCGAGGAACCAGGGCCATGGAGCAGCACAACCACCAGGGCCAGACACGGGCCACACAGAGCAGGGAGGTAGGCCGTAGAGGACACAAAGAGCGAGTGGCGCAAGCAGGACATGTGGCGCACCAAGCAAGGGGAGCGACAACCAAGGTCGAAAGCAAAGCAGCCGACCAGCACGAGAAGAACACACACCAGAATCAGCACGTAGAAGGTGTAAGTGGAGAGAATGTCCAAGAAGAACCAGGGAAGGAGCATGGGGAAACAGGAACACACATGCAAACAGGTATCCGTACTCACCCTAAACTGGGAGCACAGAGGTAGGTGAGGAGGGCGGCCGAGGCGGAAGAGCACCAGCAGAACCTGCAAAGATGGAGAAAGTGTTAACCACCACTCAACATCTTACATGCAGGGCCTATAACACCAGGAAAGTGCATACACCAATATAGTATCAGGCAACAATATGACATAAAAAAGGTCAACAGTGAAAGCCAACTATAACCGCAAATTTGCGGGCCAATGGAGGTAGATCCGTACCGACACAAACCTCCCACATCGCCACGCGACCCCCCAGCGATCTCCGCAAATTTGCGGGGAGCCGAAATGTCCCAGAGGACCGAATTGAGCACACCGCAAATTTGCGGGACCGGCCGAGATGGTCCGGTGCCGAAAAAGCGAGAGGAGCGTCTAGGAAAACCAAAAAAGGCCCGCAAACAAGCGTCAACTCCTTATGAACTCCAAGCGACGATGACCATCAAGCTGAGCAGTGCCTTCCTTGATAATATCCTGACTCAACCGGTCAAGGGAGAGGCAAGGAAGACACACCAGGGGAGAGGAGGCACATCCCCCAGGAACCACCCAACCCACAGAGATAGAGCAAAGCCCATGAGGAGAAGTGGCAGGTTGGGTGGTTTGGCACAAACAGGGACCCCCGTGGGGTACCCCAGGATTGGGCAAAAGTTATGAAAGGATGGAGGTGAAAACAGGAAGGGAACACAAAAAACCAGTAATGAAACTGGTGAGAAAAAGGGTGGCCTAGCCGCGAGTAGAGAATGTGTCAGGGGCGAAAAACCCTGTGGAGTGAGGGAGAGGCCCCCGTGGGGTACCCCTGGGTATCACGAACCACTAAGCGCCCAGGCCCTTGAGACACAGTGAAGGCTCGAAAGGGGGGACTCGGGAATAACGCTAGTTATGCGGCTGACACAAACACTACAAACAGCACCGCCACCACGAAATCTCAGATTGTGAACCAACTGTACACCTAGGCTATGAAAAAATGAGAACTCATAGGGGCATAGCAAGTCCTGAATGATAAACAAGCTAGGCTAATTGAAGCTAAAAGCTAAACTATGCCCAGACTAACAGGAAAAAAGAATATGAAAAGAGAAAGAATGAAAAACATATACGAGGAACGCCAGGCGCCCCCGTACCTTCGGTAAGCTATTTCCACACGCGTCTCCATTATACACACTTAGGAGCCCATTTACGTGTGCCCTAGATCACGTAACATCTGTCTAACAAAAAAGAAGGCCAGAAAAGCCGAAACTAACCTAAACAGGGTGAATTAAAGGAGCACAACAAAAGTGACTTCATTCAATGGAGCGCGTGAAAAAATGATAACAAGAGAGGGTCGCTCATGCGCACGTTCGACAGGGATCTGCACATGACGGAACACGGGATGGGCCTTAAGCGGTAACTAAGGTAAACCCCCTTTTTCTTCTCTTCTATGCTTTTTTCACCTTCGGTGGTAGTTTTGGTTAATGTACAACGTCTCCTAGAGCAAGATAAGGAGTAGACTCTAGACGTTTTCTTTTTAACCGCGGTTGGAATGACGACATAGCAGTCAAAATAGACAAGTCGTCATTGCAATTAGGTTAATAGCCTTGACGTTGGATTTGCCAAGACTACTAACAAATACTGCTGTTTGCGGATGACACAGTTCTGATGAATGATAATGAATGGGAGTTTCAGGGTCTGGTAAATGAGTTTGGAACAGTGTGCAAAAAATGGAATTTGAAGGTAAATGCGGGGAAAAGCAAGGTTATGGTCTTCGAAAGGGGTGAAGTCACAGAGTGTGAGGTGAAGTTGAACGGTCAGGCTATGGAGATCGTCAGCTCTTTTAAGTATCTGGGCAGTGTGTTGAGTAAAGATGGGACTGTGGATGAAGAAGTGCAGGAGAGGGTGCAACAGGGGAAGAGGGTTGTAAGAACGTTGAAAGCAGTAACAAGAAATAGAGTGGTCAGCATGGAAGTGAAGCAGTCCTTGCATGACAGTGTGGTAATCCCGACACTAACTTACGGAAGCGAAGCATGGACGTTCGTGGAGAGACTCAGACCAAGAGTGAGAGCGGTGGAAATGAGGTACTGTACTTGAGAAGTGCGTGCAGAGTTACATGGAGGGATAGATAGACGAATGAGGAAGTAAGAAGGAGGTGTGGTGTGGAGGTAGATGTGCTGGAAAGTGTAAAAAGGAACAACTAGAGATGGTTCGGCCATATGGAACGTATGGGAAGCGAGAGAATAAACTAAGAGGGTGTACGAGAGCGAGGTGGAAGGACAGAGAGGGAGAGGTAGACCGAAGGAGAGGTGGAAGGATGGAGTGAGGAAGTATATGAATGAAGGCGGTGCTGGTTGGGAGGAGGGGCGTCGACTGACTGGGGACAGAGGTGCTTGGGGGCGGTTCGTCCGTGGCCACCCCTTCGGGGATCATGGCGTCAGGCGATAGATAGATAGAAATAATAATCTAAATTACAAACATTTTGAATATCGAATATCGAACTAAATTCAGGTTGCTGAAAGTATGACGTGCTTGCACTGAGTGAAACAAAGATGAAAGGAGAGCGTGAAGTGGATTTTGGAAATGTGAAAGGTAGAAAGTCTGGAGTAGATGAGTCAGAGCGAAAGAGGGTGTGGCTCTTATTATGAAGGAGGAGCGGAGAGTGTTTATAAAAGAGTGGAGAGAGGTGTCAGCAAGGCTGATGTGGGTGCGAATGTGGTTTAAGGATGAAAGCTGAATAATTGTGAGTGAATATGGGCCAGGAAGTGAAAGAACGATAGAGGAAATGGAGGGTTTTTGGGAAGATATGAGGGATTGTCTTATATAAGGGTTTGAGGAAAATGAAAACGTGGTAGTTTTAGGGGACCTGTATGCTAGGGTAGGCAATGAATCGGTTGAGGAAGTGATACATAGTTTTGGTGTGGATGAAGTAAACGAGAGTGGAGAAAGAATGATTGATATACAGTATGTGGATAGTGTAGAATGAGTGTAGGTAATAATTTATTCAAAACAAAACGTATACACAAGTATACATGACATAGACTTGTGAAGGGAGAGATTGAAGAGAAAGCATTAATGTATTATGTGCTGGTGACAAGGGAAAGAATATGTAGACTGCCGAATGTGAATGTGCTAAGAGGTGAGGCTGAGGGTATGTCTGATCATTATCTTGTAGAGGGAAAGCTGAGAGTAAGGAGTTGCAGGAGAATGTGAGACAAGCGAGAAGTAAGAGAGGTAATAAAAGTTAGTGACTTGTGAGTTAGAGAAAAGTACAACAGAGAGGTAGTACCAGGAGAGGCTAAATGAGAAATGGATGGAAGAGAGAGAAATAGAGGATGAATGGCAACAGTTTAAGGAAGGAGTGAATGCAAGCGCAGAGGAAGTACTTGGTAAAAGGAGAGTGGGTGGCAGAGGTATCAGGAAGGGAAGCGAGTGGTGGAATGATACGGTGAGAGGCAATTGAGGAGAAGAGACATTGGTTTGAGAGGGTTTTACAGGATGGAAGTGTTGAGGTATGGGAGAGGTACAAGGACAAAAGGAGGGAGGAGAAAAGTCATATTAGAGAAGCGAAGAAAAGTGCCAATGAAAGGTGGGGTCTAAGATTGAGTGAGAATTTTGAGGAACGTAAGAAGATGTTCTGGAAGGAAGTAAATAGAGTAAGGAAAGGAGAACAAAAGAGGGAAGAGTCGGTGAAATATGCAAATGGAGAGTTATTAGAGGAAGGTGAGCAAGTGAGAAAAAGATGTACAGTATTGAGTATTTTGAATCTCTGCTAAATATAGATACGGAAGAGAGGCAGTGATTGAAGCAGTGGCTGAGGGAGGTAGGCTATCCAGGCGGGAGGGAATGAATGAAAGGATTGAGGAGGATGAGGTGAAAGATGCAGCGAGACAAATGAGAGAGGATAAAGCAGAAGGTATGGATGCTATTGCTGTGGAGCGTCTTAACCCCTCCGACCCCAGGGACGCACGTAATGCATCGCCTATGTATGTAACCCACAGTAGCAGCGACGCAACGTATGTGACCGCCTTAATTACTCTTGTCCTATGGCACCTATAGGGTTCAGATTTGTATAAGAACTACTTTAGGATCCCAAGGAACAATACCGATGGTTGGCTACCCCCAAGTCCAGCTGCGTGCGTGTGGGTGCTCGCCGGAATGATTGGCCAGTAATTATTAGTGGCCCCTCCATCATTGACGAACTGCCTTAACAAAGTTATGGCCTCTCTTTGAACTCATGGCTCGCCATTTCAAATATCCCGCCTAGGAGCCCAAACAATAGAGATTAACCATATCATCGTGAGCGAACGCTCAAAACACTCACGGACTCGTCATGTATGATGCGGATGCCACTACTGAAGAAACTGATAACAAATATGGTAAAAACAACAGAATAAAAGAATAAACTTGATCTACCAGTACTGCACTTCCCGACAGCCTGATGTTCTATAGCGGCGTCCCCTAGCGACAAGCGCCACAAGTAGCTCTCTCTGCTCCTAGGCATCTCCTGGAGCGGAGGTGTCTTGTGTCCTCTCTTCATCCTTCTCCTACCTCCGGACTTGTGAGTCATTTTGCTCATTTGTACTTGTCTGTGATGAGCTAGAGTAGTTATTCAGGTTAGATAATAATAATAATAATAATAATAATAATAATAATAATAATAATAATATTTATTCAGTTAGTAATTTACAGAGTTGGTACTGTACCACATAGTATGTTACAAATATGACATGTACCAGCCTTGCATAATTCCAACTAAGGATAGCCCAATAAGGCCGTTAGGCGTATTTCCATTGGGGTCCTTAGATAGGATACGTGCATCATCCTGTGGGACACCTTAGGAGTTTTTTCTGTGGGTGTCATGTCAACTTGAGACCTTCGTTGTGATAAAGCAAGGATCCCTCATTGCTGTGTTGTGATTTTTTGTTTTACCCTGTGTTATGTCTACGAGCTAGTTTAGGCATGAGGCTTCTTTGTGTAGCTTTTTGGGGCCCACTTTTCGGCCACCTAATTAGGTGGATAAAGTGGTATGATCTCTTCGTGGAGAACCTTGTGTGTTTCAAATTAAATCTCTTACTTAGTATGAAGTTTGGCTACAGGTTTTAACGCTTTACGCTTACGTTCCTGTTCTTCGTTATGGGGGAAGGAGTACCTAGTCTGGCTAGGAAGGTACAGTATGTGTGCTTCGACTATACGTCTGTTTGACGCATGCCTGCCCTGGTTAGTTACCTTAGCCTCCTTGTAGGTGTTATTTTATGGCTATTCTATATCTATTCTATATGCTCAAGCCCAATCCCCATTTTTCCTTTTTTTATTTTTATTTTCCTCTATTTTATTATTATTATTTTTTTTTTTTGGTATTTTCTTGAGGGTGGCCGACTCAAGACAGAGCAAGAACAGGAAAACATAAGACAACACAACGAACAAACACTGACAAAACACAAAATTCACACACATCTAGGTCACCCAGGAGAATACCCAGAGACCAGGGTCACCAAGGTCGCTCCAGCACTCCCCCGGCCCCCGACCACCCGGAGAGGCTCCGATCTCGGCAGACAGACATGCAGCGGAGCCAAAGCCACAAGCCCGCCCACCACACTTCCAGGCGCACCCTTTATATTAATCGTCTCCCCGGGCCAGGCGCCTGATGGACTATTATCTAGTCCAACTTGCCCCCGACCCCTTCCCCCAAATTACCATTTTATGGCTAGGATGTATTATTATTATATTGATGATATAATTGTGCCATCATTTTGCATGTCGTGTCATTGCTTGGGTTTCGTAACCATCAGGCAAAGAGTGATCAGTCGGGAGCTGCGTTCGACGTGTCTCTAGCCCCGTACATTTCGTAATGTAGGGTCTTGTGTGGTCACCTAGAGTATGTGGAATTCGACGAATCATTAGTCTATGACTAGATATGCTGAATTTGTGTTTGTTGGGTGTTTAGTTCAGTGCGGCGGGTAACTATGTTTGTTGATTTTTACGCGTCAGAAATCTAAGACAGACATTCCGGCGGGCCCGACGTAGTCGAGATCCAATAAACCCAGTCCTGGCATCGAGCCAACAAACGAATTCCCGGCGAAATGAAGGGAGCCTGTCCTAAGCCGACGACTCACCTAAACCTATCTTTGTAATTAAGTCTGGTGCTGATTCACTCTTTGCCCGCCGCGGGTCGCCGGGTAATGTAGAACTGGATTTTAAACGAATAAGAAAGGTTTCGGTCAGTGTTGGTCACTTAGGTAAGAAGTCATAACTCTTTGACCATTGGGTGTGGTTAATTATAACGTAAGGGGACCTTAGATGATACTTATGGTGGTACATTCTTTTTTCCTCATACGTAAAATGGTTAATGTTATGTTCCGCCATCATAGACTAGTACCTATTAGCATTGATTCTTGAAATTTTCCTCCTCAGGAGCAGTAGCCAAGTTTCAACCCAGGGGACGTCTAGGCAGACAGCATTTCCTGGCGGGGGAAAGAGTCACCATGGACGTCGTGTCCTGTACCAGCCGTAATTGTCCCAATCTCCCAGTGACTGGCCATCAACAGTGTGTGGGTTGTATGAAGTGTCTTGATCGCTCTCGCGAACGTTAGCTTACAAAAACTTGCCCCCAGTACTCTACCTTTAGAAATGGGGTGGTGACCGATAAAAAGTGTAAGACTGTTTTGCTTAACATTAGAACCGCTTTTTAACATTATTGCCATGAGGTGGCGCATAAGGCCCTTCAATTGGATGATCAATTATTGTGGCGTTTCCTGGATAGCACACCAGCGTCACCCAGCAAGGCTCGAAGCTCGACATCGTCTCGTCCTGCTCCACTGCTCCCCCACCTCGGTCTAAGCAGAAAAAAGTTGTATCTAAAGCAACAGTATCGACGGATGACTTGTTCAACTCTACACCCTCTTCCCCCCGTCAGTCCAAGCGGACTATGACCTCTCAGGAGAGGCACAACTCGCCGGAGAGACCACCTTCAAGGCGCCGGTCTGGCTCGAGGTCTCCTCTTCAATCACAAAGATCCTCGTCTCCTTCGCCGGCTCCCCCTGCAAAGAGACTCAAATCTGATTCCCAAGCACCTTCCCATAGACGTGCTAAAGAGTCCAAGGATAAAGGCCGCCCGGTGAAACAGAATACCCCGGCAAAGAAGACAACCTCGACACCTGGTGTTTCCAGGCCTCCACTGTCTAGGGCTGATCAACAGTAACTGTCTCCCCCTCCCCACGGCGCCTCGACGCCTCGACTTCTTCTGCTGAGCGCAGTATTTTCGGCCCCCCAGCCTCCCCTAGGATGGTTGTTGTTTCTCCTTCCTTACGTAAGAAGTCATACACGATTCCCTGCCGGCCGACAGTGCAGGAGTCTCCCTTTCTACTTCCAGTGTTGCGGGATGATCGCCGGCATGCCACAGCTCTTTTAGACGCCCGGAAGGCCTCACAAGAATCGCAAGAATCTTCTACGACTGAGCAGCTGGGTCGCTCCTCCCCGATGGACCATTCCCCTATTCCAGCAACGCGTTCCGTTGACAGCGAGCAAAAAATTGCTTCGTGCGACCGCTTTGCTAGGCTAGCAGCACTGTCAATAGGCTGAACGGGACACTAGCTAGCATTTTTTTGCTTCGCATATCAGCTGACCGCACATAACAACCATCAATGACAGTCTTCATATATATGTATTCGCTTAATAAAACACTGAAATTGCGAAATGTATCACACTCGATGAAAATATATGTTGTAACAACCGGAAATTAGGCTAAAATATCGTATGAGCCCACGGTCTGCGTAAAAACGTATGCAAGAACAATGGAACTTTAATAAAACCCTCAATTACATACTGATGTGAGTCTAATATCCAATATATATATATACTTGTAAATAACTAGCCTAATGGCTCTTATAGTGTATTATACCTAAAGGAATAGTGTACACACTGTACAGCGATGGATGTTAGGACTATCGCTTGCACCTCGCATTATTAATTTGTTTAGTACTTACGAGTTTTCATTGAACATGTAGGCTTCCATAAATATTTTTAAATGCATATACGATGTACAGTATTGTGTTCTTACTAAGTGACTTTACAATATTATTTGAGGACTTAACATATACTGTACATGAAAATATCGGGAAAGTTGGTGAACATGTCAAGACACAGTACTAGGCTATGCACATTTGTTTTTCATTATACATTTACAGTTCCATATCTTTCAAAGTGTGGTGGTGACCATTATGAGTAACTGATGATTCTCCGTGCTTGAATTATTAACAGTATTGTACAGATTACATTAAATGTCGACGATATATCGCTCATAGTAAGTTATTTTGCGAAAACTCAGGCGTGATGGTAGGCTACTTTTGTACTGTAGGCTACCAGTCTTTATTAATTTTATTTCTGCATTGCATACGTAATGTTTGTTAAAAGTTTGTTCCTTACACATTTCAATATAGGCCTACACAATTCCACAGCCACCACTTCGATAATGTTGCTATCTGTCATACAAATCAATCACTAGAATATCTTTAAAAGTGACACAACTTGCAGGTTACAGTATATTTGTTTATGTTTCACGTATATCGTAAAGGTTGTCCTACGCCAGTTCGTTATGTCAAGACTCAGTACCTCACAGACAAGTTTGAGTGGCTTCACACTCTGACATATGCCTATTCAAACCGTCCAACCATTGACACACAGGCTCAGAATAATTTAACATTGTTTTTATACATAATATTCAGTCTGGCGGCCTGTTAACTGAGAGTGTACCGTGATGGCCTGGGGCGGTATTGTCCGATATAGCCTACGTAATATGATTGTTGATAGGTAATGACTTTAGTGTTGCTTTCATATACAGTAAACTTCCGTTAATCCGAAGGGCAGCGGACCGGCCCTCGTTCGGATTAGTGGTTTTTTCGGATTATCGGACGTTACCCCCCCCCCCCCCCCGACTTTTTTTTGAAGACCCAAACCAAGACACAAACACATGATAATAATGATAATAATGACTAATCATGACTTTAACTCACCTTATATGAAGAGAAGAGATGTGTAGCATTGAAGATAAGCCCCCAGCACCAGCCCCAACCCAGCCCCCAACCAGCCACTAGCCCCCTAGCCCTATATTAGTAACTTATAATCACTGCTCTGCACTGTAAGTGTACTTTAATGTAAAATGAACTTAAAAAGACTTATTTTTTTTTTGTATTTTGCTGGTTTTATATTTTTTTTGGGGTCCTTAAATCTACTACACTTCACTGATTATTACTCCACAGCCATATCCTCCAAGCCTTCAATATCTGAAGGGGGAGCTAGGGCTACCTCAGGAGTGGCTAGGCTGGCTGGGGCTACCACAGGGGCGGCTGGGGCTACCACAGGGGCGGCTGGGGCTACCACAGGACTATTGAAAAATTCGGACTATTGGGAGAATTCGGATTTGGCCTCAAATTGAAAAATTCGGACTATTGGGAGATTCGAATTATCGGTCGTCGGATTAACGGAAGTTTACTGTAGTAGCCTATATATAAATGAAGCAATTATAATGGCGATGCTAACTGTAATATTATATACACATAGGAAGAAATTACGATGGACGTCTTAATTGAGAATGTTGCAGTGTAGGCATAACATATTTGTGGCAGCATGCTATAGGTCGGGTGGGCATGATGTAAAATATTTATTTATAATCAAGAATTAGTAACTGCTGTTCATCTCTATACTCATTCAATACTATTAATCATGAAGTAGGCCAGTTAGTGTGGAAATAGGGGAAACGCAATCATTTACACCTTCATTGCTCGCTCTGCTAGGTCGACCTAGCAACCTCTTTTGGCTGCTCGCTTTGCTAGCCTAGCAGAGCGAGCAGAGTGAGGAAGCAATGTCGTTCCGCTAGCCTAGCAAAGCGCTCGCACGAAGCAATTTTTTGCTTGCTGTCAGCGGAACGTGTTGCAGATCTTTGGACTGATCAAGAGCCGTTGCCGGGAGGTTTAGAGCCTGCGGCAAGTGACATAGCCAACCTGTTTGAGGAGGCCCGTTCAGAGGCCTCACCAGCCCCCTCAGCCCGGATGATGAGTGTCACGCCGTCTTTTGAATAAACTGCGGCGGAATCAGAGGATATGCCGTCTGGCCAGTGGCACTCTCCTCTGCTGGAAGGAACGCAGGACTCTGAAGCCTCTCGCCCTCCATCTACGACTAACCAAGGAAGAATTTTTGTGGCACATGAAAACTTTTCAGGGTGGTTAGAATTTGTTAACAGTGTTAATGAGGAAAGGAAGGCCAAGGTTTCCACTCCCTTGGCCCCGGCAGCGCGACCTCTGGACCAAACACAAGTACTTCCACAAGTATCTCCTCAATTCACCCCCCTTGTTACTGAAGCGACTTCTGTCACTACCATTACGCCGACATTGTTGCCGTCAAAGTTAAATCTGCTAACGGACATTATTCCACCTCCCTCAGATAAATCCTCCCTTATTGGAAAGGGCCCTATGCCACTGTTGTACGGTCAAGATAGGTCGTGGTTAGTCGTAAAGCCCACTCGCCCTGAGGTCGCACAGCCTACAGTCGCTGGAGAGATCCCTGTGCCGGAACATTAGTTTATGGAGATGAGTGAGGCCAAGAAACTAAAGTCAAAGTATCAAGCTGGTGACGTTTTGGACGTTGTTATCAAAGCGATTCCTAATTGGTATAATCCTGAATACTTTGTTTATTCCCAGTACCTGGCCCTACCACCTGCCTCTTATGTCAAGTTGTATTCTGATTGGTCAAAGTCGGATGGCTTAACCCGTACTGTACCGTAGGATACAGTAATAAAAGTCCCAAGCAATGTGGCAAAAATGGCAGGAGAGACCAGCTATCCACCTCCAAAGATGAGGCAACACTGGCTCTGTCACCCTTCAGTGGGTCTCATATAAGCTGAGAAGTGTTGCCAACACGGGAGCAATGCTCAAAAGGTCGTGGTGACTGGTACAGCCTTGTACAGGCTTGTACAAGGAAAGTACACTACTGACGGATATATACGTCGCTGGGACTGGGGAGTTACTTATCTACTGACGGATATATACGTCGCTGGGATTGGAGGGGTTAAATGACATCAAGTCACTGCAAGGGCTTACCCCTCAACTAAAGTCACATCCATGCCGGGACAACTCTGGATTACCGGTATTACATATCGAGGGCATAGGTGTGGGGCCGTGGACCGGGTGGGAGCAGGAGGCCCGGCTGTTTGCCAGCACTATTACCAATAAGAGTAGTCATCAACTCCCGCCGGAAGATCATCATTGGCTTTTCATGCCGGTAGCGCAGGCGGAAGGAGTCCCACAGAGTATTTTAGATTTCTTGTGTGTTCCTAAACTAGCTTTGTGTCAATTAGCGGAGCTGTTCAGTACGCCTACTCAGCTAAAGGTAGACAAGGATTTTAAAATGAGACAACGTGCCTGGCGGTTACCATCACAGTTTCTGATTAGTCGGCAGCTAGCAGAATCGCTTGCGCGTACGATTGAGGCAGTAACGGAGAGTAACACCAATAAGGCATTATCTCTTACCCGGCGGGTCTTGTTGCAGAATTCCGTTCAGTTGCTTGGGAACGTTCGCATGGCTCTCTTTAACCCTCTCACCACGGAAGGGCTCTTGAACGCCCATAAAAAAGCATATAACAGGTACCCGGAAGGGCTCTTGAACGCCCAGTGGTTGAAAGCCTGTGAGCTTCGTGTGCGAGGCGTCGGTCCGACGCATGTAACAACAGCCGGCTGGACCGACGCCCCGCATCTCCGGCCACAAGAAGGAGAGCGTCGCTTGTTCGTGTGTGCCTGTATGTTGTTGTTAAGTATCGAAAAGTAGTGTAAAGTGGCTGTTTTGGCCATAAAGTTATCTCCAATGAAATCATCATCACAGCTCAACCAGTTGACTTAGAGAGCTCTACTTAATGCCATTCTACAGGTAAATAACACAGCTACGCTTGGGGATGCGCGGGAATGCGGGAAGCAGTCTGATTAACAAATATACGGTAGCCTAGCCTAGACGTTTTTCGGCCAAAACACCCAGGTTTCGAGGAATATATATATAATACATAGCCGGGGCTGGAGGGTTAAGGCCGTGCGAGTGCGCTAAGATCTGAGGGTGTATCTCATCAAGAAGCTTCCGAAAGAGATTGGTAGGAGGTTGATTTTATCTGATGTGCTAACCCCTACTCTTGCCTCCACACATGCTTGGCGCACTATTAATTGTTTACTAGACTCTAACCGCGCCACTGCTTCCAAGCCGAAGAGTGAGTCAGCACATAAACCAGCGCAGTCTAAGAGTCATCAACGTGCATTTTTTCAGTCACCAGTCTAGCAAGACTTAACCCCGGCTTGGTGGTACCGAGGTCAGTCGAAAGGCATGTCAAGCAATGATAGCAAAGCCTCTCGGCCAACCAGTCAGTCAGTTAAGTCAACCCCTTCCCAGTAAAAAAATGGGAAACCACGATGCTCTCTCACTTCCAGGGCCCAGGCAGGGCGTGTCGGATCCGAGTGTAGCTCTGCCGGACAAAACCAGTTTCGAAACTGGAAGATTTCAGGCATGTTAAAACATGGCAAGTACCTGGCAAGTACCTGGTAAGTACCTGGTAAGTATGGCCCCGCCGGACATGGGCAAGAACAGTAGTGCGCAAGGGCCTCTCCTGGAGGTGGACCCAGCAACCTCGCTTACGTCAACCATCAGAGGTCAATAATTTGTCATTAGAGGTGGGAAAGCTAATTCAGGAGATGGTAGAAAAGTGCATACTGGATCAGAAGAGGCCGGTCATAGACCTGTCTGCTCTGAACCGCTATATTCACAATCAGTCGTTCAGGATGCTGACGGTGAATCAGATCAGGCTGACACTGCCGCCGCAAGGTTGGATGTGTTCCTTAGATCTCACAGATGCCTACTGTTATGTCCCCATAAACAAACTATTTCAAAAGTACCTGGCTCTGCGCCAAGGGAATCAAACGTTCGTCTTTCAAAGAATGCCATTTGGCCTAAATCTTGCACCTCATATATTCACAAAACTAGTCCGACAGGCTCTGCTCCCATTGTTTCAACAAGGAGTCAAGAATATGTGGTATCTAGACGATTGGTTGGTGGTAGCAAATTCCGAATTGTTATGCCTCAAACATGTACAACTAGTCATTACTCATCTTCAAGCTCTGGGATTCAAGGTGAACTTGGCAATGTCCAACCTTGTTCCCACGAGAGCCATCCAGTGGGTGGGCCTACTGTGGGACACCGAACATTTATCACTGAGCCAGAGTGCAGACAACCGGAGGTTCGCAGGAAACTTTTCCGATTCTTGCACTGTCTGACCACCACACGGTGAGTTTGGTAATCTCTGGTGGGCTCACTCAACTGGATCAGATTGACAGTTCTGTTAGGACATCTGAAGGTCAAGAGGATAATTTTGGAGGGAAACAAGCATTTCCCTCTCTTGCCGGAGGGAAATCTATGGCCAATCCCGAAGTTAATCCACAACCTACTGGCGCACTGGGTGAAGCCAGAAGTATTGCACTCAATAATGGCATGGACAACTCCTCCGCCGACGGTATAGGTGGACACGGATGCATCCGGTACCCTGTGATGGGGGTACTAGTCAAATCTGGGCCACCAAGGTCAGGGTCTGTGGTCCAAGTACAAAGACCTTCACATCAATGCCAAAGAACCAATTTTAGTCTCTCCTTTCTTTCTGCAGGAGCACAGCTTAACTCTAGTGGGGAAGTCAATAGCCTTGAGGATGGACAATCTGAACGCAGTCACTTGCATTCAGAAGCAGGGGTCAGCGAGATCTCGAGTGTTACAAAGATTGTCGGAAGAGATATTTCTCTTAGCCGAAAAGCTAGAGATTTATCTCCACGCCGCTTATCTACCCGGCGTCGCGAACGTCTGGGCAGACGCTCTGTCACGACGACGGAGCACAGTAGTAGAGTGGTCCTTCAAGCAAAACATCTTTCAACAGATGATTGCCAGGCCATATACCATCCACAAGTGGACTTGTTCACGTCAGAGGAGGACCACAAGCTTCTCAGTTCTTAACACGCTTGGTGAAAACCCCGTAAAGAGGACCAAACGCATTTCAGGTGGACTGGAACAAATGGAACTCCATTTATCTGTTTCCGCCATCCGACGCATCTGTAATGTGCCAAGTAGTTCACAAACTACGCGCTTATCGGGGCATGGTCTCGATGATAGCGCCTCTGTGGCCGACCCAAGTTTGGTACGCGCAATTGAAGACGTGGTGCGAGAACCCGGTGTCTCTCTCGATCTCGTATTTCCACTTAAATACAATTGGAAACCTAAAGACCTCGCTAACTTTTGCCTTGTGGACATTCAGAAGGCTAAATGGCTAACCCACTTTGGAGAGAGCGTGACTCAGAAATTGATTAATCAATATACTACCTCCACCCAAGGATAGTACCAATCACACTAGAATTCCTTTACTACTTGGATTTCAGAAACTAACCAACAAGAGTCCTCAGCGTCCTTAGTTTTTAAATATTTAAATTATTTGTTCAAAAACCATTGTCAGTTGTCACATTAACCCTTCAAACCCGGTTGGTACACACGTGTACCATTTTTTTTTGGCCCCAGGAACCCGGGTGGTACTACATTGTACCATTGCTTGAAAGCCTGTGAGCTTCGTGTGCGAGGCGTCGGTCCGACGCATGTAAACAACAGCCGGCTGGACCGACGCTCCGCATCTCCGGCCACAAGAAGGAGAGCGTCGCTTGTTCGTGTGTGCCTGTATGTTGTTGTTAAGTATCGAAAAGTGGTGTAAAGTGGCTGGTTTGGCCATAAAGTTATCTCCAATGAAATCATCATCACAGCTCACCCAGTTGACTTAGAGAGCTCTACTTAAGGCCATTTTACAGGTAAATAACACAGCTACGCTTGGGGATGCGCGGGAATGCGGGAAGCAGTCTGATTAACGAATATACGGTAGCCTAGCCTAGACGTTTTTCGGCCAAAACACCCGGATTTCGAGGAATATATATATAATATATAGCCGGGGCCGGTGGGTTAAAGAATCACCTCATGGCTATTAGAAAGCCCTTTTTTTATTTAACAGGGCTCTCTGTGCCGGCGGCGGAGAAGGGCTTCATGCGTGCATGCTTCCGGCTCCGCCCACCACCGCCCCAACTCATGGTTACTAGATCTAGCTCTTTCAATGCTTCATTCGCATAAGTTTTGTTGTAATCCGTCCTTTGAATTACGTTTGAATAAGGCAGTTTTCCTTATGGCCTTGGCCACAGGTAACCGGGTCTCTGAGTTGGCAGCTATGAGTTCGGAACCGTCATGTCTTCGGTTCTCGCGGAGCGATATGAGTGTACATACAGTGGAGCCCCCATCTTCGCCACATCAGTCTTCCTTGTTTCAATCTTCGTGGTAGACACCAAATATTCCCAATTTCCATGTTCGCTCAAAAAGCTTCCATCTTGGCACACAAATATTCCAGTCAAAACCCCCAAAAAAAAACAATAATAATGAAAAACTCGACATAAAACTAGAAAACAATAAAAATCCATCCACTCACTCACAGACAACACGCAGCTGCATGCACGACCTCCCGAAATCCATCCTTCCGAATCCTCCCTCCCTCGCGAGGACAGAGTCCACCTGGCCAGGCTGAGATGCGGACACCATCCAGCTCTCCTGAGCTA
>JBAKBP010014111.1:0-60260 GCA_037953745.1 Lithodes maja | reverse complement strand
GTTTATAATTAGGCTTATTTTCACTTTCGCGTTGATATTAAGCACATTTTCGCTTATTTTGACCACATTTTCGCTTATTTTGACCACATTTTCGCTTATTTTGACCACATTTTCGCTTATTTTGACCACATTTTACCCATTTCCCCAGCTAACCTAACCCCACAAGGACCCCAATGGAAGTACGCGTAACGGCCTTATTGGGCTATCCTTAGTTGGAATTATGCAAGGCTGGTACATGTCATATTTGTAACAAGTCATATTTGTAACAAACTATGTGGTACCAACTCTGTAAATTGCTAACTGAATAAATATTATTATTATTATTATTATTATTATTATTATTATTATTATTATTAATGTTCTAATTTTTCGCCGATTCTTCTCTATCTCTCTCTCTCTCTTTATTGTTGCCTGAAAATATCTTTCGTTTGACAATTAAGGTGGGGGAGGGGAGGGGGGGGGTGAAGTAAGGTATGTGGAGAGGGTCTAGTGTTCAAGTCTTCAAGTGGTAATAAGATCTCAACCCTCTTCTCTCTCTCTCTCTCTCTCTCTCTCTCTCTCTCTCTCTCTCTCTCTCTCTCTCTCTCTCTCTCTCTCTCTATATATATATATATATATATATATATATATATATTCGTAATGCATTCAGCCCCAGAGTTTATTTACCTGTTAAAGGGGGGGGGGGGGGGGCTGAATCTCCTTTTCCCTCATGTTTAGCACCATTAGTTTTTGGGATTTAAAGACGCTCAAATCATTAGTTTGATGCTTTTAGGACCCTTTGTCCTATAGGCTATATATATATATATATATATATATATACGAGACAAAGGGTCCTAAAAGCATCAAACTAATGATTTGAGCGTCTTTAAATCCCAAAAACTAATGGTGCTAAACATGAGGGAAAAGGAGATTCGGCCCCCCCCCCCCCCCCCTCCCTTAACAGGTAAATAAACTCTGGGGCTGAATGCATTACGACCAAGTCCTTCCCTCCGGCACTGAAGCCACGAAAACAACAAGGTTTAACACCATCACTACTGCCACCACCACCATCAATCACTACATCTGTTCTTACACCACCATTATCACCACCAAAACACCATCATCGCTACTCTGTCTTGCACTATCATCACTACACTACTACAACAATAACACTACCACCACCACCACCATTATCACCACCACCACCAACAACATCCCTTGCCCCTCAACTTTCTCTTAATAATTGCTGAGGGGCACAGGGCCCTGGGTGGGGCTTTGGTTTCCCGGGCGTTTCCGCACCCTCCTCAGCCCCCTGCCATGGAGTGGCTTCGGTCACCCAGGCCGGCGGGGAGGGTTCTGTGGGGGCACTCGGTTATGGCCTTGAAATTGCTCGGGGCCTTGGGGCTGTTCGGCCAGGCAGCTTGGGGAACAACAACAACAACAACAACAACAACATAAGAATCACTATGGTAATTGTTATTGCAGCTGATGGTAAATTTAATCTTTTAGCAACATTTTGACAGTTTATTCTGGCTACCGGTATCATGAGACGATGTTATACAGTTTAGGAAGGATCGGTGAGAATTAATATGACGCAGAGACAGCAATTTAATATTTTGCCATTATCCCCTTCAGTACAATGACGTTATTTACATCATACGTTGGTTACCCTTAGACGACTTTCTTTAGCTTATTATCTATTATCTGAAAGGAAAGAACATTTTGAGGGACACAGATCTGCAAGGACCGACCTCGCTATGAAATGTTCCTGAACCTATAGGAATAATCTATCTATTCTGTCTATCTATCTTCTCAGGCGCATACCACACTTTTTCCCCTGGCCGACTCGAGACAAAGCCCGAATAGGGACAAAAAAAGAAAGACAAAATCTAACCAAACATAAATTCACATAAATCTAGGTCGCCCAGGAATAATCTAATATATTAATTTAGCCTCCAACACCAAACACCTCTCCATGAAATTAATGAAAGCATGTGATCCTCTCGGGATTCCAACCTGGTATGAGAGTATGTGTAGCTCTGCGATACAATAAAGGGGTAAGGTATGGTGGAGACAGGTGTGGTGGGGTGGGGATATTGTACCTAATAAGAGTTACACCGGAAGTTGAACATATACACACTGCCTAGCCTATAGTGACGCATCCTATATACAAACACACACACACACATAATCACATTTATTCATGGGGGTATAGGCCTACAAACTCTCTCTCTCTCTCTATATATATATATATATATATATATATATATATAGAGAGAGAGAGACGTGTGTGCGCTACCGTATGTAGCATATTTGTGTAGGCGTATGTATAACCCGTTTGTGTCTATACATACATATTATGTATACTGTATATTAAATATAAGAACATAAGAAAATGGGAGTGCAAAAACCCGATCGGCCCACACAAGGCAGATCCCTGTCACACCCAACCCCAATTACATAAGAACATAAGGTCATAAGATCGCGGGAAACAGCATATGGCCATGCGGCCCACATGAGGCAGCTCCTATTCACACCCAGCCCATATCACCCATATGGAAATCCAACTTATGTTTAAAGTAATAAAGCTTTCAACTGTTTCTGAGATAATTAACACTGTGCTGGGCAGTGCATTCCACATGTTAACAACTCTATTCCCAAACCAGTGCTTTCCTATATCTTTCCTAAATCTAAACTTATCTAACTTGAAACCATTTGAGCGGGTTATGTCACCGTTCTTTAGCTTTAATACCTCATCTATATCGCCCTTATTTAAACCTTTTATCCATTTAAATACCTCTATCATGTCTCCCCTACATCTTCGTCTTTCTAGTGAGTGCAAGCCTAAGACTTTCAACCTCTCATACGATAAATTTATAATATGCATCTTTTTCGTAATTCTTCTTTGGACTGCCTCTAAAGGGTCGATATCCATTGTGTAATAAGGGCACCACAATTGAACAGCATAGTCTAAATGGGGTCTTACTAGTGCTAAGTTTAGTTTTAAGAACACTTCAGCAGTCCTGTTGCTAACACTCCTAGATATGAATCCTAGAATTCTATTTGCCCTGTTCCTAACACTTATACATTGTTTTCTGGGCTTTAGATCATTACTAACGAGCAGGGTGTCAAACGACGCTGTTTTTTTGAGTGATAACGCAATTAAACTTTTTGTATAATGATAACAGAAACTCCCCCAAGTCCCAACCCTTTTTTTGTTTTTTTAAGAAACACAAAAAGTAAGTTGACATAATTTTGGTCTCCATATTTTCCATCTTGATTGCTTTTAGATTGCAGGAAATGCTGTTTTAGACACATACATTCTCAAAAAAAAAAAAATACGGGGGCATGCCCCCGGACCCCCCTAGAGCTCGCGCCTTCGCCGCTCCGTCGCGCTATAATGATAACAAAATAATAAACCATAATGATAACACAATTCATATTTTGTGGATTGACACCCTGCCTGAGTAACGAGTACCCACACATAATACATCTTTATAGTAACTATACAGTATATCATGTTTAGTATAGGTAGGCCAGATAGTTTCTCTTGAACTCTTCGCCTCTGTAACTAAGAAACAACTAGAGCAATAGAGTTCATTTTTCAACCAGTTGGGAAGAGTCAGCCAGGGATTTGGTGTGAACATTTGCAGCCCATTTGCTCTAGCTCCTTTTGAGTTACTGAAGTTAGGGTTCACGATTTCTGGCCTACCTTGTTGAAACAGGGTAGCTAGTTACAGAATATATATATATATATATATATATATATATATATACCGGTATTATGGCATTTTCGGTTGTGTTGAATTAGGCTATGTACAGTAGGCCTATATGTTGTTTGTATGTGATGTTTTAATGTGTTTGTAGAATAGGCCTATGTATGTATATGTGTATATTTTGTGTGTGTAGCTATGTATATATGTATAGCCTGTTTGTGTCTATGTGCATGTGTATATCAAAATAACCTTAGTAAATCCATATAATAAATATTTCCAAAACTTACCATAATCCACTCGACTGCATAGGACAAGGGCAGTTATCCAAATAACGGGAAATTGTCGAACTTTCTTCATTGTGTACGATATCACTAAATAAGCATGTGTTCGTTCAAATCACCCACAATGATCAAATATCCATAACTTCCTTTCCGATTATGTCCATTCTTTCGATATTAGTAGGCCTATTCATAGTATTCGATGACTCACTTAGTGTCTGTTTTCTGGCTATTGTCCAACTTTTATTTAGATTAGGAAGGGTATATAAGTCAGAGGGTTAATTGAGATACTCTTTACCCGTTCAATGTCCACAGATCCTTTCTAAGCTGTATAAAGCAGTCTAATGGTAACCAGGATTGAGGAAACTTCACTGCTAAAGTTCAAAGGCCTTAAACATCTTCACATGGTCAGTATTTTCGTACTTAAACCCACTTATCTTCTCTTAATTACTTATATTTCCGTTCACTTTCGTTCAGGTTCACTCTACCATTGTTCAAGCACCGGTAGATCCACTGGGTAGAAGGTAGATGGGGTAGAAATGGAGTAGATATCCGGTAGAAAAAAGCATTGAACTCCCAAAAGCTCGTCTGACAGCGCTGATTGACAAAGAGAGGAACGGTGTACTTGCTTAGCGGTGTTGCCAAGTCTTTCGCACATTCCGCTAGAGTGTTTAGCGGAAGGTGTTAGCTGGGAAATAATGCTGTTTATCCCAAGATATTCTAGTAAAATATCTAGAATATTACATTGAATAGGGCAAATATTCCTTTAGAGTGGTTAGCAGAAGGTGCTAATTGGTAGAAATTATGAATAGTTTAGGTTATTCTAGTAAAATATCCAGAATATGGCTCAGATATCTTAAATATATCGTTCTAAATGGTGCTAGGTAGTGTAATTGCTGAATATTTTTAGTTATTCTGGTATACTATCACTTAGAAACGGCTCAAATATCTTAAATGTCACTTAGAAAATGCTTAAATATGTATAGCCTAGTATAGCAAGAATTTACGTCGCTAGACGTCAAATAAGGCTGCTATATATGAGTAATTAGCTCTAGAACTAACGGTAAGGTTTTTCAAAGGCCTAAATATATCTAATATAGCCATTATATACGTCGCTAGATGTTAAATAAGGATGCTAGATAGGAGTAAATAGCTCTAGATCTAGCGGTAAACTGCGCTAGATTTGCAACACTGCTCACAAGTATGAACCGCCGCGGGCTCTTTTAGTAAACACAGACAGTTGCCAGATCTCACCAGCAGGTGTCTCTACAATTTTAGCTTATTAATTTAAGCATAAGTGTCTATAATTTATATCTAAAAGGTGAATTCAAATATCTACTTATCCTTCTCAGATATGGGAATGCAAAGTAAATTAGCATAATGTTTTGCTATAGTGATTTACAAGGCTTTCTTCTTCGTTGTATTTGTTTGGGATCGTCGCCATGGCAACTTCCTAAGCTCCCATGCCTCCGTTTTCGACCTTGGCCTTGACTTTGGCGTTGTTTATCTACAAGTCAATATATATACTATAGATATATATAAGTATAGTTTGTATTTAGAGGAAAATACGAGTTTATATGGGTTGAATTCATACGTATATTTATTTATTAGCATATATTTATTTGCATTTATTTATAATTTTAATATATTTGTAGTTCATGTTAGTTACTCATGCAGGAAGTGAAAGAAAATGGAGTAACGTCTCGCAAGAGAAAACTTTAGGATAGCAAACTATTACGTTTTCAGTCCATATTTCTTCTGTTTTTGTGTATATTTCTCAAACTGTCTTGATAGCGTAATGGTTAGTTATGTTGGAGTCTTTGGAGTACCACATGTATTCATTAGTTGAATTGATTTCATTAATTAGGTATAGGCTATTTGTAAGTTAATTGGTGGGTTGGTGATAATAGCCTATTAATGATTCGCGTTTTGTAATTGTCCACTTATAGGTTTCGTTCTATAAGGAAGTTGGAGCTGTAGACTTTGATGTTTAGTTGAAATCTCAGTTAAGATACGGCCGTAGTAGCCTACATTTATAAATACTTAAAACCAAATTCAACATAGGCAACGGCTCGCTTGGTGTAGTGACTAGCGCCTCGGACTTCCACCCAGAAGGCCCGGGTTCGCGCCCACGCTCGGCGCATTAAAGATTTTTCACAAGCACTGAGTCGTTACCATCCCTCATGAGCAAAGGGATGGGGTAGTAGTACAGGACCCCAATGGAAATACGCCTAATCGGCCTTATTGAGCTATCCTTAGCTAGCTTAGCATGCGCTAGCTTTAAGAACTATTATTATTATTATTATTATTATTAGGCTACTTTATATCCACTAGTTTCAAAAGGAAGTTGGAGCTGTAGGCCTATACATCGATATTTAGCAGAATTAACGACTAAAATATGGTCGTAGTACATTTAGACTTACATAAAACCAAATTGATAATATGTTTTAGCCATCAGAAACCTACATTATTATTGTAATTCTGTTCGATCTATAGCGATGTTTACGGCTCCAACTTCCTTATAGTCGGAAACTCACCATAGAAACATTGAGTTAACTCCTTCAGCACGATGACGTTACTTTCATCATATTTTGGCTACCATTAGACGATTTTTCTTCAGCTTATAATAAACCTCATTTCACCGTTTGTGCCATTTAAGTGTCGATATTTTCCTGGCGAGGTATAGCGAGCTTACAATTTAAGAGAAACTGGGCTTAGGCCAGTGCGTTTTTTCTACCGAAAAATGCACACATTTATTTCGAAGGGGGATCTTGGTAGCTATTTCTTAAGCTTGATGTAGGTCTGGGGTGGAAACTTTAAAAACAAAAATATAAAAAAAATATCTATCTATTGACGGACACCGTGATCCCCGGAAGGGTGGTGTTACGGCTGGATCGGCAATACATATTCGGGATTCTTGATCGTAGGACAGAAATGGCTTATGTGACAAAGACACGCTCGATTCCAGTCCCAAATACTATATGCTCCAGACAACAAAAGCACCAACGCCCTACAGAGTTATCGTCTATGGTAACGAGGTACCTTAACTCGGCGAAAGTGTACAACAGGGGTAGGCTATGAGGCTAAACTCCCTCAGACATTTATAGGTTACGTTATTACTAAAGAAATGCAATACTCAAGAAACTACGTTAATATTAAGCCTCTAATAATGTAGAATAGAAGCAGGCTAAAGGTATGACAGTGAAATGCTAAATGACAAATGTACACGCCTACTTGAAAGCGCGTGCACTAGAATAACTGTCCCCTACTAACATGCACTAGCATGTAGCATACAAGATGTTCATGATCCAGTAGATACCTAATAATACACATGGAAGGAACATAAATAGTAGTCACTTATTATAAGAATGAATCTATACTTGGAATAACTAAAAGGTTGCAGGCAACAGTACTGCGCCGGTAGCCTACTACCGCATAGGCTACTTCGCTTCTCTCACTCTGTCTCCCCTCTGAGTCCGTATGCGCCCTACGCAACAGAACTCCGGACACAGCAGCAAAACGACAGTGCAGTTAATTGATACATGAAAGTATTAATAGTGTTGTCTTGTGTGTGAGTAATGTGTATTGTAAAGTGTTACATACATAAACTTAAAGAGAGCTGCAATGCATAGTAAAATAAAGATATAACCCACTCATCATCCCCATGTGTTCTAGCTAGCAGGCCAAGTCACAGGAACAACGAGTCCCAGCACCGAAAGCGAGACCCCAGGAAAAGACTGCAGAGAACACAAGGACAGATAAATTACGTTACTCTACTATACCGGCACTACGAGCGAGCTGTAGTCTCTGGTACTACACTCGCTCCTGGCTCGGTAGGCAAATCAAGGCTAAGTCCTCGCCCCTCTACAGACAACTCCTGGGCATGGTCGGGCTCTTACACATGGCACTAGTCTAGTCACAAATTGGATGATGAGCTGGGCATATAACTCGTGAACATGTAGAACGTTCACCAACTATCCTCATCAAGAAGATCGCTGTTCACATTAACCCCTTAAATCTAATACATGTAAATATATGCTTGTCCTAAGAGTAATACGAGAGGTGAGTGCTGAAACTCCTTTAGGACCTCAAGGGAAGGTTATGCATTTAAATAGAGAGAAGAATGAAATGAGAGTAATGTCGTCAGAGAGAAAGAGTGCAACCGTGAGAAGTTGGGAGAGAGGGCAAGGGATGTTAGAATCTCAAAGGTTCTAGGCAACCTGATCATGGAACACACAGCGAGCCTCCAGGCAATGTGCAGTACGACAACATGGGCAGCCAAGGCAGCATAGGCAGGCGGCAATGGACTACGAACCCTGTCGCGCCTAGCTATAAGCGCAAGGCTGCCAACCAGTCCATACGTCTGGCAACCACCCCCCCGGCAGCGTGGCGCATTGCTACCCTCTCGCTCTGAAGCCTAACTCACTCTCTCTCTCTGAACTCCCATTGTCTTATCTATCAACTTCTCTATTGATACTACATATTAAATGGAAGGTCTCGACATGGCTTAAAACAAAACCCACCACTGGTTAGCACATGACGAGACCTTTGCAGAGATACAAAGAACATAGTTATACGTTGTCACACTCAATATAGGCAGCCAGCACGGTACAGTGGTACGGGCGGTACAGTGGAGTACCAAGGAGTACAATCAGGTTGCGTTGCCACGCACTGGGTGCGTCACAGCCCCCCCAAGATTTTAGATAATCGACCTTAGAAGCATTATCAAAATCTGACAGGCAACCAACCGACCTGCTACCCTTAGCTGCCACTAATTGCAAAAGGTGCACAACAACTGAAGTGTGAATTATACATAAAACACAATATCGCATGCATCATGCTACAACAATAAAAACTTACAAAACTAAAAAAAAAAATTCTCGTTTATTTTATTGTTTTATAATCTTTTTGGACGGCGTTATGATAGCCTAATTTTACTCCTGCTCAACCCACACACCGTGCACGACTATCCTGGATCATCAACCCTTGATAGACAATCTGCTATCACGTTCTCACTCCCGGCAATATGCTGAATGTTGAGATTATACTCTTGGAGCATTAGGGACCACCTGGTCAACCGCATATTCCGATTGTGAAACTGATTTAGGAATTTCAAGGGATGATGGTCCGTATAAATCGTCACTACCGGGCCGTAGGCTGGAACATAAACTTCGAAATGTTTGAGCGACAAAACGATAGCAAGAAGCTCCTTCTCTATAGTCGAGTAATTCCTTTGTGCCGAATTAAACTTGCGAGAAAAGAAGCTCACTGGGTGTTCCAAGCCCTCGGAATCAGTCTGCAGTAACACTGCCCCGGCACCCACACCGCTGGCATCAGTCGCCAGCTGAAAACTCCTGGAGAAGTCTGGGGCTCTCAAAATCGGATGTGTACACAGCAGGTGCTTGACTAGGTCGAAAGCCCTCTGACACTCCGCAGCCCAACAGAACTTCACTGACTTCGACAGTAGATCAGTTAACGGTGCTAAGACAGTAGAGTATCCCCGGATGAAGCGCCTATAATAGCCTATCATACCTAGGAACCGCATGACCTGGCGCTTAGTGGTGGGCCTGGGAAACATATTGATAGCCTGTATCTTGCTCAGGGGGGGGCACACCCGGCCTAACCCGACCACGAAGCCAAGATACTGCACAGTAGCCTTTACAAACTCGCACTTCCTCAGGTTCACCACCAGCCCAGCATCGTGCAACTTCCCAAACAGGGTCTCTAAGTGTTCATCTGTAATGAAATGTTAACTGTAGCGACCGCCCTAATCGCCCCTCGATGATCAGCAACCTTCACACACAACTATTATTCGGGCTTTACAATAACAAGTTCTATAATTAACTTACGGCTCGGTTGGATCCGGCAAACAAGTAATTCTGTAAGAAAGATAATAAATATTAATTAATTTCCGGTCTACCTTATGCCTGTTGATAGTTTCAATCGTAATTATATTTAGATAGCAAGGTCGATCAATTATTGTCACAAAAGAAAAGTTAGCGCAATATACAAAACTTACTTTTGGTTTTTGGAGGGTATGCCTCGTAACGCCCTCCTAAAAGATACCCTAAAATACCTAACTGGCCAGCCGGTAAATAAACGGATACTTTATCCTCGGAAAGCGCACGAGCTTTATAATTATCGTTGTCACTGCGATGTGTTGTCTGGGTAGATTCCGTTGACACGTGTCACTATTATGAAGTTATATCTTAACACTTTTACCCAGGCAATCACTATAGCTATAATACCGTAGGCTAGACGAACATTAACTTGAGAGGTGTGGTATCCACGGTGTCGTGATAGTAACTGGCGTTATGCTCGGTAAATTATGCCCGGTAATTTTCAGTTCACTGCTTCGAGAGCTTATAATCTATTTTTAGCTATCTCGTTCGGACTCGCAATAATACGTACAGTTGCTTCGTGAACTTCGTAAACTCTGATTCCTTTTATTTATAGCGTGATCATTAATTCATTCGAGTATCTTTTTAGATGGCTCGAATAGTTGAACAGTATTTATATATTGTATGTTAAGTTTGAGTATCTTCTTAGATGGCTCAAACTAATATTTATGGATATATGTAAACTATATTTTTTGGATACAGAGTGTTATTTAAATATATGTAGGAATTTTTATGCTTGAGAATATTAAAGGAAAGATGTTAATTACCCCACATTATTTATATTATGCGAACATTTATAGGTTAACTAACATTATCCGCTGTGGGATAATATTTCCCACATCCTGGGGGGCGCCAGAAAGCACCTAACATTAACATTAACCAAAACCTAAACCTATTACCATCACCAATAACCCAATATGAAGTGGTAGTTTTTTTTTTACTTTTTTTTTTTTTTTTTTTATGTACAACCTAATCCTCCACTTCTTAACTTTACTATATAATCTAAGTCATTAGTTGTTCATGTATCTTTGACAGGGCTTTGATTGCTGTTTGTCGTTTAGGTCTCTGACCTTTCTGTATTGGCACTGTTTGCGTGGTATCGAGAGTACTTTCACTAGATATTTCTAAGGGAATTAATTTGTCTACTGTCCTTAGAGATACCTTACCCTTTGACAGCACTTTAACCACTCTCACGGTACCATATGTATCTGGATGCAGAGAAACTATTTTCCCAAGAGGCCAGGTTGATCTTGGAGTTTCACAATCTATTAAAACCACGTCTCCAACCATCAAACGAGTTTCAACACTAGGTTTCTTTCCATAATGGTACTCTCTCAATGATGTCAAGTAATCTTGTTGCCATACTCTCTGCCATTGTTTGAGCAATTTGTTGAGATGATTGAAGCTTGTGGTCAACTTCTCTGTAGTAGGAGTAGCCAAGTTCAGTAAGAAATCGGGGTCCTTTATAGCGTCTTTATTAATCACAGGTGGTAGGACTTGAATGGGGGATCCTTGTAACAGATGGTTGGGTGTCAGGGCTTGAAGCTCATCAATATCTTCGTGTACATAGGTTAGTGGTCGGTTATTTACTCTAGCCTCGATTTCCACTAGAACCGTCCTCAATTCATCTACACTAACCCTCTTATTATGCAACACCTTTCGCAAGCATCTTTTGACGACACCCACCATTCTTTCGTAAAATCCACCCTGCCATGGAGCTTTAGGGGGAATGAACTTCCATTCACAACGCCGACCCTCAAAGAAATTTTGTACCTCCGCCATTTGAAAAAAACTTTTAAGGAGTGGTTCCGTTGCTCTGAAATTTGATCCATTGTCCGAAATTATGAGACGAGGGCATGACCGTCTGCCTGAAAATCTCCGAAATGCTCTTAAAAAGGTGCTGGCAGACATGTCTGTTACAAGTTCTAAATGTACAGCCCTGGTGTTAGCACAAGTAAACAGACAGACATAAACTTTTGTCGTAGACTGTTCCTCTCCATTGGGTCCCTGCAACTGGATTGCTCCAGTATAATCTACTCCCACAACTTGAAAGGGAGCTGTTTGCTGCACACGTTCTTCGGGAAGAGGTGGTGATGTGGGATACCTGATCTTTCTGGCATCATATCTTTTACAAACTACACATTTCTGGCGGCATTTCTTGATGGCTTGACGAGCTTTTGGTATCCAGAATTGTTGTCGTATGTTTATTAAGGTTTCGGCAATCCCTCCATGTAAGGTAGTCGCATGTGAGTCTTCTATCACCAGTTCAGTAAACCAATGCTTCTTTGGCAGTAGGATGGGATGTTTAGTACTATATTGCAAAGATGAATGATGGATTCTCCCTTTACATCTAATGAGGCCTTCCTCATCAAGGAATAACCCTAAGCGGTGAATTAAGAAGTTATTTGATCTGAGTATCTTTTTAGATGTCTCAGGTTGTGATTCTGGTTCCTTCCTTGATAGAGTTTGTAGTTCATCCTCATATACTTCACTTTGTAGATGTTTTATCCAATAGGTCATGGGACACTGAATCTTTAATCTGCGATTCCATCTTCTCTTTGCAAACAAGTTATTGACAAAGTCCATCACCCCTTTTGTTACTCTCAGTAATTTACCAAGAGTTGAATATCTATTGGGATTTACCAAAGGGCTTGGATTACTACTTATGAGTGATAGAACGTCTGGCACAAGAATGTTTGATACAACATAAGGCTTTTGGATAGGCCAAAGTTTAGGATCCGTCAACCACTCTGGACCATTAAACCATAAAGAGTCAAGCCTTTGTACTTTGACGCCTCTACTGAGCAGATCTGCAGGATTATTCTTGGTGTCTACGTGCATAAACACAAATCCCTTTTGTAGTTCTTTAATTTCTGCAACACGGTTTTTCACATATGGTATTTTAGAGTTGTCATTTTTCACCCATTGCAGACAAGCTTCATTATCTGACCATAAGTAAGTTTTAATGATGTTCAGGTTTCCTAAGATATGATTAATGTATGATCCCAGTCTTGTTCCGACAAGCAGTGCAGTTAGTTCTAGTTGAGGTATGGTCCTAGACTTCAATGGGGCTACTCTTGCCTTACTGGTTAGAAGTAGGGAGTTTGAATCATCCACCAAATATGCAACTGCACCGTATGCCCTTGTGGAAGCGTCACAGAATATGTGTAGAGAGCATGGAGTTGTTTCATGTGCTGTGGACCTGGGTACCTGTAGACTTGATAGCTGCTGAAATTCAGATTCCAACTCTTTCCATTCATCAACATAGAATTCAGGGAGAATGTCATCCCACTCCACTTTAAGGCGCCAAGCTTCTTGAACCAATAGTTTTCCCTTTATAGTGATAGGTGACATTATACCTAGGGGATCAAATAATTTACTAACTTTGGCTAGTAGCTGTCTTTTTGTAATGGAGCTTGATTGACTGTCGACATATTTTACTGGCTTCAACTTCAATACATCTTCTTTAACGTTCCATAATATTCCAAGAACTGATGTCGTGCCTGGAATTTTATATCCGGGAAAGTCTTTCTCAATTGCAGTGTTCAGCTTTGTATTGTTGGTGACCCATTGTCTTAGCGGCATATTAGCATGCTGGAGTTCTCTATTGGCTTCCTTATATATGTATGTCAATTTATCTTCATTCATCACTGTCCCTTGGAAATTGTCTACATAGAAATTGGAGGCCAACATTTCCTTGATGGGGCTTTCTGAAGACTTCAGATGAAAATCTATCTTGGCCTGAAGCAAGAATGGTGAGCTTGTGGCACCAAATAGGACCGACTTGAACCGTAATGTTCTTAGTGGACTATTCACATCTTGTATGTCAATTGGCCATAAAAATCTTGTGTAGTCACGATCTTCCTCTTGTAGCCCAATTCTCAGGAACGCCTTTGAAATATCCGCTGTATATGCATGTTGATTAGTTCTAAATTTGAGAAGCACATCATATAGTTTGCTAGTCAATGGGGGACCTGTCATTAAACAGTCATTCAGAGAGGGACTACCTTTGTTTGCTCGTGAACTACAATTGAACACTATTCTTAATGGTGTTGTAGCCGACTCTTTAACAACTGCATGGTGTGGCAAGTAGTGGGATTGATCATTAGGTGTAGGCTTGGGTACTTCTTCAATGAATCCTGCCTCTAGTTGATCGTCAAGAATCTTCTGGTATATCTCAATCTTGTCTTTTCTCTTCAGTTCTTTAACTAGGGAGTGCATTTGTCCAATTGCTCTTGAATAATTGTTCGGAAGATCAGCTTTATTCAACTTCCATGGTAACTTAACCCAGTATTGTCCTGCTTCATATTTCAAAGAGTCCAGGTATACTTTATAGGACATACGATCATCTGGCATTGGCTCAGTGGCATCGATTCCCAACGTGTCTAAATCCCATAGTTTGTGAACCTCAGACTCTTCTTCAAGGTGAGTTTCCACTCCAATAAGGGGATCCATATGGTCCGTAATCCTCATCACTAGGACAGACTCTGGTATAATATTCTGTGTATCGTGATTAGATCCACTCAATGTGTTGTACTTAGTAGGAATATTTCCTGTTAGTATATATCCAGCTGGAGATTTGAGCAGGTTTATGCCTTCACGTACAACTGTGTGACGTGATATAAAATCATAGTAGTGATCTGCGCCAATTAGTATACCCACAGGTCCTACTTGATCATTGTGGGGTATGGTATCTGCTAGTTTCATCCCTTTCCTGGTTAAATGTTCCATAGCTCCTGATATTCCAGCAGTCACAATGGTTTGCGGTAACTCATCCACTACTACTGCTGTGATCCTTTTCCTCCGGTTTCCCACCGTTATTATTGGTTTGACTAAGTCATAATTTTGGGTAACAGGTTGGCCCATGAATCCATTAAGAGTCATCTTCACAGACGTCTTTAAGGGTAATTTTGTCTGATTTACAAGGCTTCTAGTTATGAAAGATTTCTGTGAACCGCTATCAAAGAACAGTCTAACCTCCCTTTCGTTTCCGCCATGTTCTAGATTTGCTAATCCCGTTGACAGAGCCACTCCGGAGAATCTAGATATTGTTGAACCCGTAGTAACATTTATGTGCGCTACATTGGATGTGGATGAATTACTTTGTTTAGGTGGAGCTATATACTCAGTGGATGAAGTGTTCACCCTCTGACTAGTCTGTTGGTTAGATTTATCAAATGATTTACATAAATTGGTGTGATGTACACCCTTCTGACACCTACGGCAGATTTGTAGCCTGGTGTTACAAGATTTGATGGAATGAGTTCCCATACATCTTGTGCAGAGTTCGAGTTCTTTTAGCCGCTGGATTCGTTCAGTCCCAGTGGCGTATTTAGAGCACTGTGCGTTTCTGTGTGATCCACCACAAAATATGCATGAAGGTTCTGGTTTTGCCTTCGGCTTGGTTCTTGATTCGGTGTTGTAGTAGGTTCCAATGGTCTTTTCTGTAGACCCATCTGATCTTTTCCACTGAGTATCCTGCTTTTCACTCCTACTTGCCTTTGCTTGAGATTCTGTTTCCATGTGTGATACAAGATCTCTTAAGCCTTCATTGATCTGAGCTATGGTAAAGTAGTTTGTCTCATACTTTAGATATAACTGCCTGATGGTTGCGCTTGGTAATTTATGTTGGAATAAAGATGAGATTATCCATTCACAGCAGGTGTAATCGTGTTTATTACTAAGGCTTCTGGTTAAGTTTAACATTGCTATTCTGAATGTCTCAAGATCTCCTCTGTCATGTTTTGGTGAATTCAAGCTAACTATCGTATGTAACAGACAGTGTTTTATCCTTTCTTCGTCTCCGTATGTATCTTTCAGAGAGTCAAGCGCACTCTGGTAGTTGGCTGTGACGGAGCTATAACCTTCAATAAGATCCAATGCTCTGCCCTTTAAATGAGATTTCAAATACTGGAGTTTTGTAACGGGCTCTAAATCTGAGCGGCTGCCTATTTGCGCCTGAAATTGATCTATAAAAGCCTCGTACTCTGTGATGTCAAGAGAAAAAACGGGGATTTTGATGCATGGAAGCTTAGGCTTCACTACCGCTACACTACCTTGGTTACTATCTGTGCCGCCTGATGGAGTTGTGGAGTTCTGCGCAGGTTTAGCGGCAACAGCTGTTCTTAGCTTGACTATGTGATCTTGATAGTCCGCTTCATGTTTATAATACTCTGCTTGCATTTTATCGATGACATCTTCCTTAGTTTCACTCTCAATTAGTAGAGCCTCTAATTTAGTGTAGCCTTCTTCATAATTGTTCCACTTTGACACCAAACGGTCTATAGTTCGCTCTACTTCTACCAAATCCACAGTAGTTGCTTTGAGAAGTTGTTCACAGTTTTGAATAGCTCTCGTGAGGTGTCCCTTATAAGCTGTGAGTGATCGTTTAGCTGCTTCCATGGTTGTAGGTAATCTTGTTAGTTATGATCGAGGAAATGTCTGATGGTATTGCGGAATTTATGAATTAAGTGACTTAGTCTCGTCGTCAAAGTGTATCCCATCGGTTGTGTTTTGAAAGGGTTTTGCCCCCACACTCAAAAATCTCACGTGTTTCCTGTTCTTATAAAATCTCTTCAGCCTATTATTGATGTTATTGACGATTCGTTTATAATTGGCTGATGTGACATTGAATCGATTATTAGCGGGAGGATTACGATTCTCGATCAATACAACAGCGATATGTGAATTACAATGACTGTGAATTTGTTCTATAACGTATCGGAGATCATTAGCAACGTTGGATGGCACGCAGTTGTCATTTATATCATTACCACCCAGAAATAAAATAGTAAGATCATGAGACCAATCAAGAACGCTAGCAAGAGTTTGATTTGATTCAAAGCAGGAAACTTTGGTGCCCGGTGAACGAAAAATACGTATTTCAGAACCGCTAACCGGCCCGATAGATCGTGGTACTAAACTATGTCCTACAATTGATACTAATTTAGATTTACCGGTACTCGTATCAACATAAACGACAAGCAATTAAAGTAAATCCGGTTCGAAGGACCATCTGTAATGAAATGTTAACTGTAGCGACCGCCCTAATCGCCCCTCGATGATCAGCAACCTTCACACACAACTATTATTCGGGCTTTACAATAACAAGTTCTATAATTAACTTACGGCTCGGTTGGATCCGGCAAACAAGTAATTCTGTAAGAAAGATAATAAATATTAATTAATTTCCGGTCTACCTTATGCCTGTTGATAGTTTCAATCGTAATTATATTTAGATAGCAAGGTCGATCAATTATTGTCACAAAAGAAAAGTTAGCGCAATATACAAAACTTACTTTTGGTTTTTGGAGGGTATGCCTCGTAACGCCCTCCTAAAAGATACCCTAAAATACCTAACTGGCCAGCCGGTAAATAAACGGATACTTTATCCTCGGAAAGCGCACGAGCTTTATAATTATCGTTGTCACTGCGATGTGTTGTCTGGGTAGATTCCGTTGACACGTGTCACTATTATGAAGTTATATCTTAACACTTTTACCCAGGCAATCACTATAGATATAATACCGTAGGCTAGACGAACATTAACTTGAGAGGTGTGGTATCCACGGTGTCGTGATAGTAACTGGCGTTATGCTCGGTAAATTATGCCCGGTAATTTTCAGTTCACTGCTTCGAGAGCTTATAATCTATTTTTAGCTATCTCGTTCGGACTCGCAATAATACGTACAGTTGCTTCGTGAACTTCGTAAACTCTGATTCCTTTTATTTATAGCGTGATCATTAATTCATTCGAGTATCTTTTTAGATGGCTCGAATAGTTGAACAGTATTTATATATTGTATGTTAAGTTTGAGTATCTTCTTAGATGGCTCAAACTAATATTTATGGATATATGTAAACTATATTTTTTGGATACAGAGTGTTATTTAAATATATGTAGGAATTTTTATGCTTGAGAATATTAAAGGAAAGATGTTAATTACCCCACATTATTTATATTATGCGAACATTTATAGGTTAACTAACATTATCCGCTGTGGGATAATATTTCCCACACCTTAGGTGATTTTCAAAATCGTCATCATACACTATCACGTCATCAAGGTAGACCGTGCAGTTAGGGATTTCGTCACAAATATCGTTCATCAGGTTCTGAAACGTGGCAGGTGCGTTCTTAAGCCCATAAGGCATTACGTTACATTGGTAGGTCTTGCCATCTACCACAAAACCACAAACTTGCTTAGCTCGGTCCGACAGGGGTACTTGCCAGTAGCCTTTTACAAGATCAATTTTAGTAAGGTACTTTGCATTCCCTATCTTGTCCACGCTGTCGTCAACTCGAGGCAAAGGGTAAGGGTTGGTAGTGGTCAAGCCATTTAGCCTACGAAAATCTATGCAGAACCGCACCTTGCCGTCAGGTTTTGGCTGCAACGTGACGGGTGATGTCCACTTCACATAACCTTCAGTGATCATCCCTCTCTCAACCATGTACTTTAACTCCTCCCGTAAAGCTGGCAACTTTACCGGGGGCACACGGTAGGGCACTGACTTGAAGGGCACATTATCACCGACGTCCACGTCGTGCGTTACCTGAGTAGTGAGACCTGGGTGTTCGGCGAAAACAGAGGGGTATGACCTGAACAGGCCTAGGACAGCAGCACCCTGGTGCTCAGGCAGGTGACTTACAGCTTGCCTAGCCTCTTGTTCAGTATTCCCCGCCCACTGTTCCGCGGAAATGACACAGTCCCAGCTATCCTCCTCAGCAGCATGACTGTCCCCACCTCCTTCTCCACCCTGGCCGCTGCAGGCCAGCACAGGGACAGTGAGAGGCTCTGAGGGGCGTCTCACATACTCTTTCATGAGGTTAACATGACATAACTGATGTTTTTTTTCTACGGTCAGGTGTTGCAACGAGATAATCAAGGTCGGACAGTTTCTTAGCCACCACATACGGCCCAATAAACTTGGCAGAAAGGGGGTGTCCAGGCAAAGGTAAAAGCAACATTACCTCCTGACCCACCGAAAACTCCCGAAGCTTCACCTTGGCGTCATACTGGTGCTTCATGACCGCCTGTGCATTAACCAAGTTATTACCTGCCGCTGCCATGCAACCTATAAGTCTCTCCCGGCTCTCAAGGATATATTTAAGTACAGACCCCGGCTTCTCTTCGCCCTCCCAGATCTCTTTCACCATACTTAAAGGTCCTCTCACATTATGGCCAAAGACTAGTTGATTTGGACTGAACCCCAGGCTCTCTCCTGGGACTTCACGTGCAGCGAACAGAACATACGGCAGACCCAAATCCCAATCAGTGTCATGTTCTGCACAGTAACAGCGTAGCATACTCTTCAGGGTCGAGTGCCACCGCTCCAAGACTCCCTGACTCTCGGGATGGTAGGCTGACGACACTACAGAACATATACCGTGCAACTGAAGGGTTTGCTTGAACAATTTGGATGTAAAATTGCTCCCCTGGTCTGACTGCACCTCACGTGGAAATCCATAACGGGAACAGAACAATAATAAGTTTTTAACAACTGCCTTTGCCGAGCCGTTTCTCATGGGGTATGCGTCCGGGTATCTCGTAGCCACATCCATGATTGTCAACAGGAATTTATTGCCACTACTAGTAGGCGGGAAAGGGCCAACCAAATCTACTACAACTTTGCTGAACGGAGGTCCGGTGACAGGTATGGGAAACAAAGGTGCCTTCGGGATGGTCTGGTTAGGCTTCCCCGTTGTCTGGCAGGTCGCACACCCAGCCACCCATGCACAGACATCAGCCTTGACCCCAGGCCACCAGAAAAACCTGCCCAATGCCGCCAATGTTTTTGTTACCCCCAAATGACCCGCCACCGGCACATCATGCGCCAGACACAATAAGGACTCTCTATACTTATTTGGAACAACCACCTGGTCTACTACCCTCGCACCGCCCTCCCACTTCGATTTGGGGTCTAGAAATCTGCGGTACAATATCCTGTTGAGCCTAAAGAAATCTCCCGGCTTCGCATCCCCATCTTCCTCCAACTCTATGGCACCATTGCTATAACGAGCTAGGCTAGCGTCTTGCAGCTGCTGCTCACTAATGTCCCTGGGCGTCAATGCATCAAGATGGTTTTGTAATAAGACATTACCCCGGCTAGTAGGCTCTACTGCCTTAGTGGCTCTCGCTACAGCTCTTGCCTCACGCTAAGTCTTACCCAACTCTGCCTTGTTACACACCATATCTGGGCCAGAGTCAACTCCCGTGTTTATTATAGGTCCAAGTACCGAATCACCGAGAAGTGCAGCAGAATCAATGTCCCTTTTCCTGCCCTTAGCAACCTTCTCCTGATCCTTCCTCCACTGTCCCCGAGGTTGAGTGCTAGGCTGTGCAGGAGCCGCAGAGCGAGATCGGGTTACCACACAGGCCATCTCATCCTGTTGGCACCTCCCAACCCATTCCCGATTCTCACCATCCACGTCGGCCGCCCTCTCGGCAACGACTAAGGGTGGAGTCCCGGAAGTGGGCACCGCAAAGTCGTTGCCGAGAAGAAGGTCGACGCCCTCAACTGGCAAACACTCAACGATCCCTACATCCAGCTCCCTGCACACCTCTCCCACTCTCAACTCCAACCTCACAAGTGGGTATGACCTCGTAGCATTTATACCCTGCACCACAACAACTCTGGCCGCATTTATCGGTTTCCCTGTGAAGTTCCTCAACAAAGTATGCGAAGCCCCCGTATCCCTCAGCAAGTCAACCCTCCGTAGTTCACTCCCCCAGCTCACAAACCCGTGTCCCCGATGGTTACAGAAAGTGTCCCGGACAGGTGTCGAGCCTTCCGTACGCTTCTTTACCGCGTGTGCCTCAGCTGCTGACAACCTACCCCGGGCAGTTGCTGCAGCCTTCAGAGACACACCGATACTGTGAACCAATGACACCGGCTTAGCGGGAGTGTTACTAGGGCACTCACGTGAATAATGGCCTAGCTTCTGACATTTGTAACATTTCACATCCCCAATGGGCTTCTTCCCTTGTGCGGGCGAAGAAGGGGCCTGACCTTTAGTAAACGGGAGAGGCTTGTGTTTGTAGGTGTTATTAGGTGCAATGCTTTTAGTGTGGTTATGTGTGTCATAGGATTTGTTATTATCGAAAACTCTGGTGGGTGGGGTATAGCGCCCCTTCTGCCCTGACTCAGCCCTCTGAGCGGCACCGCAACCACGAATCAATGATAATCTGAGGTCTGCCATCTTGGCAGCCTCCTCTACTGTCTTGGGACATTTTTCCTTAATGTTCAGCGTTAGATCGGTTCCAGTACATTTGTAAAACTGTTCCAGATAGAAAAGTTGCTTAATTTCCTCAGCCGACTCTGCGTGCTCGGACCGAAACCAGTTATTACCTGCATCTGTTAAGTCCCGTGCGTGCTCCATAAAACTGACGTCGCTCTTCTTATTCACGCCACGGAACTTCAATCTATAAGTTTCGGGTTGCAGTTCGTAGGCCCGGAGCACAGCCTCCTTCACCAGTCCATACACGACACTCTCGTCCAGTGACAGTGCATCGTAGGCTTTCAACCCCTTACCCACTAGACGTGATGAAACTAATGCTGCCCATTTAACCTCCGGCCAGTCATACTCACGACACTTCTTTTCGAAACGAGCAAAAAACTCAGTCACTGCTGTCTCATCAAATGCGGGTACTAACTTAATTAAATGCGAAAGTGAGTCTGTAACCCGGTGCCCACCACCGAGATGACGCCCCGTGGTCTCTACTCTAGACTTCTCGACATCCATTTCAGCCTGGTACCTGGTTGCATCCTGATTGGCTTGGATTCTAGCAACCTCTATGCGTTCTATACTAGACTGTTGACTCTCTTGCAACTTAAGCTTAGCTAGTTCTAGCTGAAATAACATCTCAGGAGACAGGCCTGGGGGGGGAGAGCACAAAATGGGGGATCCACACCGAGACGTGTTTACGGGTAAGCCAGCTTGCCATTGAGAACCCTCCTGCTGCATCGTGCTAAGAATCGCTGGCTGAGGGACCAGCTCAGGGGTAGAGTGGAATGGAGGCTTGGAGGGAACCCCCCAAGACCCCACTCCACCCACCGCCCCATCGCCATCACCCAACAAACATGCCACCAAATTCTTCTTGGGCCAACTGTCAGGACAGTCCCGCCCCAAAACCGTGGCTAAACAGCGAAGACCGTAACAATCAATAGCCTGCAGGCGCTGTTCGGTCAAAGGTGTCTGCAAAAATGCCCGGGCATCCCTCTCTCCACTTATAACACTCCCCTCCCTAAATATCTGTTGTACTTGCTGGTCACTAGGCTGTACCGTGTTATCCTCCCCCGTAAATGATGAGTCATTAGACATAGTGCTGGTTATACAATTGCTGTTCATAAAAAAAAAGAAGTGCTTATTACTAATTGCAGTCTCGACTCACAAAATGTTAAAGATGCTTGAATGACTCTACTCTAGACACCCCCAACGAAACAATCTGCAAGTCCACCAATACAATAATGACACAATAAAAATTCCTCCAATATGCAAGAAAATTCTAGCCAGCTCTACTAGGTAGCATAGAATAGTTCTCCAAAAAACATGTGATAGGATACTACTGAATCTTGTGCAAGGTCGCCATTTTGTTACGGCTGGATCGGCAATACATATTCGGGATTCTTGATCGTAGGACAGAAATGGCTTATGTGACAACGACACGCTCGATTCCAGTCCCAAATACTATATGCTCCAGACAACAAAAGCACCAACGCCCTACAGAGTTATCGTCTATGGTAACGAGGTACCTTAACTCGGCGAAAGTGTACAACAGGGGTAGGCTATGAGGCTAAACTCCCTCAGACATTTATAGGTTACGTTATTACTAAAGAAATGCAATACTCAAGAAACTACGTTAATATTAAGCCTCTAATAATGTAGAATAGAAGCAGGCTAAAGGTATGACAGTGAAATGCTAAATGACAAATGTACACGCCTACTTGAAAGCGCGTGCACTAGAATAACTGTCCCCTACTAACATGCACTAGCATGTAGCATACAAGATGTTCATGATCCAGTAGATACCTAATAATACACATGGAAGGAACATAAATAGTAGTCACTTATTATAAGAATGAATCTATACTTGGAATAACTAAAAGGTTGCAGGCAACAGTACTGCGCCGGTAGCCTACTACCGCATAGGCTACTTCGCTTCTCTCACTCTGTCTCCCCTCTGAGTCTGTATGCGCCCTACGCAACAGAACTCCGGACACAGCAGCAAAACGACAGTGCAGTTAATTGATACATGAAAGTATTAATAGTGTTGTCTTGTGTGTGAGTAATGTGTATTGTAAAGTGTTACATACATAAACTTAAAGAGAGCTGCAATGCATAGTAAAATAAAGATATAACCCACTCATCATCCCCATGTGTTCTAGCTAGCAGGCCAAGTCACAGGAACAACGAGTCCCAGCACCGAAAGCGAGAACCCAGGAAAAGACTGCAGAGAACACAAGGACAGATAAATTACGTTACTCTACTATACCGGCACTACGAGCGAGCTGTAGTCTCTGGTACTCCACTCGCTCCTGGCTCGGTAGGCAAATCAAGGCTAAGTCCTCGCCCCTCTACAGACAACTCCTGGGCATGGTCGGGCTCTTACACATGGCACTAGTCTAGTCACAAATTGGATGATGAGCTGGGCATATAACTCGTGAACATGTAGAACGTTCACCAACTATCCTCATCAAGAAGATCGCTGTTCACATTAACCCCTTAAATCTAATACATGTAAATATATGCTTGTCCTAAGAGTAATACGAGAGGTGAGTGCTGAAACTCCTTTAGGACCTCAAGGGAAGGTTATGCATTTAAATAGAGAGAAGAATGAAATGAGAGTAATGTCGTCAGAGAGAAAGAGTGCAACCGTGAGAAGTTGGGAGAGAGGGCAAGGGATGTTAGAATCTCAAAGGTTCTAGGCAACCTGATCATGGAACACACAGCGAGCCTCCAGGCAATGTGCAGTACGACAACATGGGCAGCCCAGGCAGCATAGGCAGGCGGCAATGGACTACCAACCCTGTCGCGCCTAGCTATAAGCGCAAGGCTGCCAACCAGTCCATACGTCTGGCAACCACCCCCCCGGCAGCGTGGCGCATTGCTACCCTCTCGCTCTGAAGCCTAACTCACTCTCTCTCTCTGAACTCCCATTGTCTTATCTATCAACTTCTCTATTGATACTACATATTAAATGGAAGGTCTCGACATGGCTTAAAACAAAACCCACCACTGGTTAGCACATGACGAGACCTTTGCAGAGATACAAAGAACATAGTTATACGTTGTCACACTCAATATAGGCAGCCAGCACGGTACAGTGGTACGGGCGGTACAGTGGAGTACCAAGGAGTACAATCAGGTTGCGTTGCCACGCACTGGGTGCGTCACAGTGGCCACAAACAAATCGCCCTCATACACCTCTGTCCCCAGTCAGTCGACGCCCCTCCTCCCATCCATCACCGCCTTCACGCATATACTTCTTAACTCCATCATTCCACCTCTCTCTCGGTTTACCTCTCCCTCTGTGTCCTTCCACCTTACTCTTGTACATTATCTTAGTCATTCTCCCGCTTCCCATACGTTCCACATGGCCTAACCATCTCAAGGTGTTCCTTTTCATACTTTCCAGCACATCTACACCCATACCACAGCGCTCTCGTACTTCCTAATTCGTCTGTCTATCCCTCTATGTAACTCCGCATGCACTTCTCAAATAGCTCATTTCCACCCCTCTCACTCTTGGTTTGTGTCTCTCCAACAACATCCATGCTTCACTCCCGTATGTCAATGTCGGGAATACTACACTATCATGCTAGGAATTCTTTACTTCCATGCTTAGGCCTACCACCCTTTTTCTTGTTACTGCTTTCAGCGTTCCTATAACCCTCTTCCCCTGTTGCACCCTCTCCCGCACTTCTTCATCCTCTTTACTCCTATCTTTACTTAACACACTGCCCAAATACTTAAATGAGCTGACATTTTCCATAGCCCGTCCGTTCAACCTCACCTCACACTCTGTGGCTGCACCCCTTTCAAAGACCATAACCTTACTCTTCCCCACATTTACCTTCAGATTCCGATTCTCACATGCTGTTCCAAACATATTTACCAGACCCTGCAACTCCCATTCATTATCGCTCATCAGAACTGTATCGTCGGCATACAGCAGTACAGGTAACTACCACTTATTTCCTTCCCTTGTCAGCGGTACATCAACATCCACTGTTCTCCCTTATATTTAAATGGATATAAAATCGTAGTCATGTAATTAACCTTTAACTGTCTTGATGGTGTAATGGTTAGAGTGTTTAAGATCTGTAGGCTATGTGGTAACCCAGGTTCGAATCCGGGAGGATCACATGCTTTCATTAATTTCGTTGAGAGGTGTATGGTGTTGGGAGTGAAATGAATAAATTATATTATTTCTTTCATGACTCCATCCATTATATATTGAACAACCATGGGGACATCACACACCCTTGTTTTAACCCAACATTCAGATCAAAGAACTCGCTCTGCTCATTCTCCACACGTACTGCTGCCTTTGCACCCTCATCTATTCTCTTCACTGCTTCACTGCTTCATCTATTCTCTTCACTGCTTCACTGCTTCATCTATTCTCTTCACTGCTTGCCATTGCCATGCTTCACTTGCCATCTACTCAGTATATTCTCAGTACTTTCCACAAACCTTCTCTATCCACTCTGTCATAGGCCTTCTCCAAGTCCATAATGGCAACATACAGCTTCTGTCCCTTCTCCAGATATTTCTCCACAATGGTTTCCGGACATCTCAACCAGTAGACCATTTCAACCAGTGCCAAATGAACCAAGACCAATCAAACCAGTGCCAAAATATAGTACTAACCTAACACAACCGAACCGTATTGGTTGATTTGGCACTGGTTGAAATGGTCTACTGGTTGAGTTATCCCTCCACAACACATTTCAAGGATAGAAAACAGCAAATTAATAACGTACATTTATTTATTAAGATTAAAACAGGATTTAAACAGGTAACAGCACACCGTTGACAAGGGCTTACAACGGGAGGGTTTTATTGCCCTTCTGTTGTTTTGATCTTGCACACACACACTCATACGCTTTCTCTCTCACTCTCACTCTCTCTTTTATTGCCTTTCTGTTGCTGAGTATTTCTGTTGATTTGATCTTGCATACACACACACACACACACACATACCCTCTCTCTCTCTCACACACATACACACACTCTCTTTCTCCCCTACACACACACACACACTCTCTCTCTCTCTACCCTCTCTCTCACATACACACACTCTCTCTCCCCCCCCACACACACTCCCTCTCTCACACATACACACACTCTCTCCCCCCCCCCTCCACACACACACACTCCCTCTCTCTCTCCCTCCCCCCCCCCACACACACTCTCTCTCTCATACAAGAAAGTCAATACCAACAGAAAAGCATTAAAACCCTTCCATAGTCATCCCTTCACTTAAAATATCCTTAATGTTGGAACACTACTTATATATACACATCACAACATCTCTCACAGCATTACTACACATTTATTATACACTGCTAGCATTATGTATGCAATATTAAACACACAACAACAACAATACTGGTACATGTTCTTTTGACACAATATTACAGGCTCGCTATCGCTCGCAAGGATAAAAATCGACACCTAAATTGCACAAAAGGTCTGTATATTGACAACAAAATGGGATGAAAGGTCTTAAAATCGCCAAACTAATGAGCTATAACGTCTTAAAATCTGAAAACTACTGGGGCTAAACAATAGGGAGAAGAAGGACCATATAAACGGCCCATCTCCCCTTAAGGGGAGGTTTTTAGTTTGTTTCCTACTCCTCCAGCAATCTTAAAATGTCACCCCCTTGACCCCCTTTCAAGATAAATTTGTACATTTTTCGGTAGAAAAATGTCCCAGCTAAAGGCCGGTTACTCTTAAATTCCAGGCTCGCTATCGCTCGCAAGGATAAAATCGACACTTGAATTGCACGAAAGGTCTTAAAATTGACAGAATGGGGCGGAAATTCTTAAAATCACCAAACTAATGGGGCAAACGTCTTAAAATCTCAAAAGCAATGGGGCTAACCATGAGGGAGAAAGGGGTCACGAAAAATATCCCTCAGGTGGAGACCTCCCCTTAATAAAGACAACGTAATTTGGATAGTCACATGAATGATATTGGTTGGATGTGACAGGGATCTGTCTCGTGTGGGCCGGTATTTGCACTTGGCATTGCTACCAGTTGTGTCGCAGGCTATATATTCTAAATTGCATACTCAAAAATTACAGCGCGTTCGTTTTCAAAATTGCTAGCTGGCCTACAAAAAAACACGATCTAGAGACTGACTATACAAACGTGTGTAAAAATATAATATATATTCTTGTAAAAAACAGAAGCTGAAACTTGAAGCAACGTTAAGGGGAGGTTTTTAGTTGATTCCCTAGACCTCCATCAAGCTTAAAATTACTCCCCCTAGACCCCCTTTCAAGATAAATTTGTACATTTTTCGGTAGAAAAATGTCCCGGCTGAAAGCCGGTTCCTCTTATATTACAGGCTCGCTATCGCTCGCCAGGATAAAATCGACACCTACATGGCCCGAAAGGTCTTAAAATTGACAGAAATGGGTCGAAAGTTCCTAAAATCGTCAAAATAATGGGACGAACGTCTTAAAATTAGAAAAGCAATGGGGCTAAACATGAGGGAGAAAGGAGTCAAGAAAAAAATCTCTCAAGTGGAAATCTCCCCTTAAATATGTATACAACCTCGGAAAATTCTGTTCTAGTTATTCTTATTATTAAAACATAATATATATATATTTCTAATCTCTCAGTGGGGATCGAACCGTCGACCATCAGGACGATAGCCGACGCTTTAATCAATTACACCACGGCAGTCTTATATATTAAAGCGTCGGCTATCGTCCTCTTGGTCGACGGTTCGATCCCCACTGAGAGATTAGAAACATTTAGTGGCTCACGTGTATTTGTGATATATTGTGTGAATGTAAACAATCTGGCACCGAATCTTGCATTGCACACCATATTAAGCGTAGGGGTAGACCTAGAATGACGTGGGATCAGGTACTCCGGTCCGATCTCAAAATAGAGAACTTAACAACAGAGGCGGCCCTTGACAACAGACCCGCCTGATAAGCCACCATTTAGGACATTAGACTGTAACCACATTCTGTGTGTGGATAAAACGGTCTTTAAGGGGCGGGTGACCTGTTTTGGTTCTGTCCTTTTCTATCTTTCTCTGGCTTGTATCCATTTGGCCCCATTCAGCCTACTGTTTTAAGACGTTTATCCCCATCCAGGTGTCAATTTTTTACTGGTGAGCGGTAGCGAGCCAGCATATTTTTTAGATTTGTTTGACAGCAGGCTAAATTTGTAAATTTTTCGATAGAAAAATTTCTCCGGCGAAGCCGGATTTCTTCATATAATGCTGGCTCGCTATCGCTCGCCAGGAAGAAATCGACACCTAGATGGGGATAAACGTCTTAAAATAGTTGGCTGAATGGGGCCGAATGGATACAAGCCAGAGAAAGAGAGAAAAGGACAGAAATAACAAAAAGCAGGTCACCCCCTTTAACCTTATAGCCTATGTATGTATGTATGTATGTATGTATGTATGTTTAATTCACCGCTATCCCTCGTTTCACAATATATAGGTTCAAATAATATGATCTTAGTTATTCCTAATGCCGGTATCACACGAGAGCTTTTTTAGTCAACATTCGATGATCAACATTTTTCTGACAACATTTAGGAGATATTTTGCACTGGAATCGCAAACTAGACTGGTGATAGGTGAATTTAGGTGACAGAAATGCTTTAACTGTTGACCTCATAAGCTGCCAGACCAGTGTTGAGGATAAATGTTGAGCGAAAAAGCGCTCGTGTGATACCGGCTTAACTCTCCGAGGCTATACTAAGAGACAGAACTAGGGAAGTGTAATAGAAGAAGGACAATATACAATAGAAAACGTACATCACACATCAGTAACAAATAAATACAAAATACTAGAGTCGTTGGATACACTAACAAGCAAAAGTCGTATTTTACCTTCATATCTTCAATGATGCGTTTCATATGCTACTACTCTACAAATAGAGAACGAACGTCACTAATGTATTCACAAACTGCAGAGAGATATAACCAGCTTTGAAATTTATCTTCCGAGGCTAATACATGCCAATTTGTAACCTAGAACAAAATTACTTGATTAATAAAAATATACTTAAGTTAGCCCTCTAAAACAAAATCTTAAAAGCATCATAGAGAACTGAAGAGGTTAGGGTTAACTTAGATAAAAATTTCAAAGTTTAGCTGGGTGTCTTAAAGGTTTAAATATAGGCACCAGGGAGAGATATAACACGACTCTTAACTAGGAAGGTGTACTATCGACTATCGCTAGGTAAACGCTTCACAGGTATCTGTACAAGTATAGTATTACCATAATAGTTTGGCAGGGAAGCTTTAGGGAGAATACATAACGTCTTAGGAGATATTTACAATTGACTGGATAAAACCTAAACTTCAGACGCACACAGAATCACATTTGTCATTTTTTAGTCTTTTTTTTAAATCTAATTTCACATAGAACACGAATATAAATACAAGTTTAATTACGTAGCTGAAAGTATGAGAATTATGCAGGAATTTGCTGTGATGAGTTTTTTGTTTTGGTCACTTATTTTTTCTTGTTCTTTAGGTAAGACAATCACACACATGACCTCTCTTTTAAAGGAGGTTGAGGTATTGTCAAGGTGATTTTAGTATATAGTGCAATATACAATGTGCAAAATACAATGTAAACTGAATACATAATTATAACAAAAATGGTAAATAAAAACAGTAATAATTTATGTGTTCTGCAATGAATAGATAAACCCAAGATCACTGTTTATATCCCATTGTTGTTATAATATATATATATATATATATATATATTATTTAATAAGCATAACTTTGCAACTGATACAAACGTGTATAAATCAAAACCATATGAACAACTTGGATCTGTTAAGACAAGGCACTAGGCAGTTACAGGTTCAGTTGGGTTCGAAACTGTTATGTCTCTACAGTAAACGTTTCTGTAATCATGTAAGTTTAAGAGGGGATTTTTAGTTTGCTCCCTAGACATCCATAAAGCTTAAGATAAGACTACCAAGACCCTCTTCAAGATTAATTTGGGCATTTTTCGGTAGAAAAATGTCCCTTGACTGCTCAGGCCAAAGGCCGGTTCCTCCTATATTGCAGATTCGCAATTGCTAGCCAGGAAAAATCGATACCTAAATGGCACGAAAAAATAAACTAAACGAGATGGGTTGGGTGTGAAAGGAATCTGCAGTGACTGGGCCAATCGACTCTCTGCAGACTTCTGTTTTCTTATGTTCTTATGGGGCTAAGCAAGAGGGAGAAGGGAGGCCAGAAAACCCCCCCTTAAACGAGTGAGAGTGATGAGCGATTATTTTTTACGTCCTCCAACATTAAAGGACTGGGAGCTGGGCTGGTTATACTGGTAGGACTGAATGGGCGCGGGGGTCACTGGTGGCTGGGACGGCAAGGGGAGAGGGGCTAGGGTCTTTTCGGACGAGGTGTAGCTGGTGGTAGGTGTGAAGAGTCTGGTTAGATCGAAGGCGGGGAAGAGATTGAGGAGGTTGATGGCCGGGAGTTGCGGAGGCGGGGGGAAGTCGGCCGTGCTGCCGACGCGGATGATGTCGCCAAATCCACTGCCGAGAGCTGTAGCCACGCCTCCGGCTGTCTCGATGAACGCACCGCCAACGCGGACGCCGGCATTGAAGGCCGTCGCGCCGATGTCCAATCCTGATGCTCCGAGCTTGGCGATGATTCTTCCGTTCAATTTCAATGTGTCTTGGACCAGACGGAGGAAGATCTCCATGACGTCTCGGAGGATTTCGTTCTTGGCCTCGAAGAAATCGCCGAAATCATCGGCGGATTCGGCCAAGACGTCGCTGATGGCGTAAGTGAGCGGCTGGCTGGCTCGGATCACTTCGGACAGGATTCTAGCCTTGATCGATGGTACCTGGTCAATGACAGAATATATATATTAGGGTAACATTTAGTGCTGAAATTACTTATAAATTTATCCTAAGTCATGGTAAAGGTGACATCTACCCGGTGGCCGAACAACTCAACCAGTAGATTATCTCAACCAGTACCAACTCAATCAATACTGTTACTTAGGTTGAGTTAGATTAGAATTTAAATTTGATACTGATTAGATTTAACCCATATTGCACTATTCCAAATGGAACCTTAAGCTTTCGTCTGTATTCCAAGGCATCGGCCAGGCGATGTCTTGGAATACAGGCGAAAGCTTACAGTTCTGTGATTATTTTACTTGTGAGTACAATAAAGCTTGCAGTTCTGTCTTCATTTTACTAGCGAGGACAAAAAATATACTGCAATTATATATAACATTCTTACCTGCAGGAGTACCCGAAGAACGGAAGTACTCAGTTTCCCGGCGTACCTCAGACCGTCCCCAGCAAGCTCGGCCACGTTTCTGATGCTGTCGGCTTTGTTCTCCGCGATCCATCTGGAAACAATAACAGTAGAATGTCAACTCTACCTACAGTAAAATCATAGGATAATTTAAAGTGGATACCAGGAACCGATATGATTCGCCGATAAAGCTGCTCCTAAGACACTGGCTTAATTTGGACTATATAGTAAGTCTTTACTAATGCATTGGAAGAAACTTTGGCTCGTAATAGTAGTTTTTTATAGTAATCATCTGGTTACTTATATGCGCTGGTTCTCCTCCTTCGGGGATTCGCAAGTGCTTGCCAGAGAGTATAACCCAATCTCTTTGCTCTAGGGAGATGGTGAACAATTTCACCTGCCTGAGCGAGTGGCAAACCCGAGTCTGTTGGGTAGCAAGCGGGGAGGTTATCCACTCAGATATCCGGACAGCTTAACCCATCCTGTACCGGTGACATCTTTTCAATGTTATTCTTGGTATATTTAGACTATTTTGTGCAGTTTATGAAGGATCTGTGGTAGTTTAAAGGGTTAAGGAAGATAGTTCGAAACTTGTTTATTGCTGGAGGTCCTTTTTAAATTTGATGAAATTATCTAATAGTTGTCAGAATATAGTTAAAAGGACGGCACCGGTAATGGAAGGGGTCAAGAATAGTGTACTAACCGTGCGGCGTTGGCTCCTCCAGCGGCCGCGGCGGGAACTACGGAAGCCAGGATGGTCTGCGCCCCTTGTCCTACGCTGGTGAGGGTCTGTCCTACGCCACCCACCAGCCCGGAGATCTGCCCGAAGTCAACAACGCCGCTGCCACTTCTGCGGGAGGAAGGGAAAGTTTATTGTTTAATTTCTTGCTATTGCTATTTTCAAGCAATGTACAGTCGCATGCATAAATTGTGACGCACCCATTTGGATCAGTATCGAACCCTATCCAGACAATATGATGCTTAAATATATTCCAATCAATAAATGAATGAGGGCAATGCCGTGACAGTTCGTGGCCATGCTCACCCGCTGACGCCACCCAAGGGGATCCTCCTGGGTAAACCTCCAGGCATCTGCCTTGTCCATATTAAGTATTCCATCGCATGATTTGCCGACTTCCTTCAGCCATGAGTTCCGTGATCTTTCCACCGGCCTCCTCCACTCAGGGTTGTCTTCTGTAGAGACCACCTGGTGAGCGGGATCAGCCTTGGGGAGGTGAACCACATGCCCATATAGCTGAAGTTGGCATTCACGGTTTATGCAACAAATATGTCTCGTGTCAGTTTCGCAGAGTAGGCGCTAGTTTGATACGCGATCCTACCAGCGATAACCCATGATTCTGCGGAGACATTTAGTACCAAAGGAGTTGATACGTTTCTTCAAACACTGTTGAGTGTCCATGTCTCACAGCCATACAAGGAGCACCAGTGTCTTGATCCGCAACTTCGTCCATCTGCATAGGTATCGACAATGCCATAAACTTTTGTTGAGTGAATCCATAACACCCCATGCTAAGCCGAGGCGACATTGTAGCCCGACTCACCATTGTTGTGCATCATGCTGCCAAGATAGGTAAACTTATCCAAGATCTCACCACATGCATGAACAGATTGAACGGCATCATCCAACAATTCGGCAAATGCTTGGACTTTGGTCTTAGCCCAAGAGACCTTTAAACTCAGCAGTTCCGATTCCTCATGGAGTGCCTCCAGGGCCAATCAGAGAACATCCAACGAATCTGCTAGGATCACTGTGTTATCTGCAAAATCAAGGTCTGTGATTCTGAAACTGCCTATGTCAGCTCCGCAGCGACTCGCCCAACTATCCGGCCCAGTAACCAGTCCATACAAGTGTTGAAAAGTGTAGGTGCTAGAACACACCCCTGTCTTACACTTGAGCTCACAGGGAAGAAGGAGGATGTTCCACCACCACACTTGACAGCACTCTCTGTTCCTGTATAGAGTCTAGACACCAGGTCGATGATTGCCTTAGGGATCCCACGTAACCGTAGCAGCTCCCAGAGTGACTCTCGATGCACTGAGTCAAACGCCTTCTTGAGATCGACATAGACTGCGAGCAGCCCCTGTCGAAACTCAAGTCTGCGCTCCACAAGAATTATCCTTCAAAGGGCAAATGATTCAAATGGGTGTAATCTAATTAATGCTCGTGACTGTATTTTAGTTTGTCCCCTAGGCTAACAAAAACGTCTTTCCAGACTTCCTTCAAACTAAAAAAATACCCACCCAGACCCCCGTCAAGCTCTTCCAGTGCCTTTGTAATGTATTTGTTGATGGATCATAAAGACATACAGTATATATTTTGCACTCACCCCGTTGAAGTGAAGATGAGGTTGTCGTCTTCATGAGGGTCACTGGGAAGAAGAATTGGAATTAGTTCTTGTAAATATTGTTAATCTAATCTAACAATCTAATCAAACTCTCAGCAACCTAGCCAATATCTTAACTGTCTATCTAACAATCTAATCAAACTTTTAGAAACCTAGACAATATATAATCTATCTAACTTTATATACTAAAATCTTATGGCCAATTAAGACGTGATCTAGTGAAACGTCGTCTCGTATCCTTATTGCCCAAATAGTAATTATCTTTTGGTTAGGATATCCAGAAATCTGGTTAATCTGACTCACGCAATTTTGAAACAAATCTTTCCCAATAATCAAGGCCAAACACAAACAAACTCTTAATGTATTTAATTTATGGTATATTTATGACTTCATATTAATATTTATGTTATAGTGAAACTATTACTTGTAAAGTTCAGTTTACTTAATTTTGGACCTGCAGAGAGTTGTTCTCTGGCAGAATGATAGATTTAAAAAAAGTTTTTTCATAACTATGTCAACAATTCTTTCAGCATAATCATGCTGAATTTCATTTAAAATTATAAGTAAATAACACTATCTGATGCTATAGTGGGGGTGGGTGGTGGTCGTAGCGGTGGTGGGGATGTTGAGTCCGTCTCCGTAGGTTCGTGGTTTGGTTCCCCGCCAGAATAGTCCCCGCGATGAGTGATTCCTCGGTAAAGCCAAGACTCTACTCATTTGAGTCGTTGTAGTGGTGTTGATAATGTTGAGTCCGTCTCCGTTGGTATGTGGTTTGGTTCCCCGCCAGAATGAGTCTGTGCGAAGAGTGCGCCCTCGGCAAATCTGAGCCCTCGCCAAAAGTGAGTCCTCGCGAAAACCGAGTTTTCGCCAAAAGCAAGTTCTCGCCAAAAGTGAGTCCTCGGCTAAAGTGAGTCCTTGGCTAAATTGAGACCTCGCCAAAATCGAATCCTTCCTGAATTAAGTCCTCACCTGTTTCCTCGGCTGTCGTCAGTCCTCACAGTCACATCACCTACTACTGTGCAAAAGTCCTTGGTAACTGAGAGAAAAATTTTGATAGTTTTAAATTACCAGTTAAATAATTAGGTTTTTTGGTAGTCAATGAGCCAGTTCCTGATATTTTTTGAATAGGTGCTACCCAAGGATATACATATTCAATTGTGGCTACCTTATGATAAGAGGGCTCCCAGTTGCGGACACTGTGCTCGAGTTGTGTGATAATGGCTTGAAATGTGGCATGTATGTTTGTTGAGACCATCCAAGATCAGAAGGTAAAATTGGTAGGGATTTCGATGACTGATGGATTCTGGTCAAATTTTAGGTGGTAGGCCAAATTGTGCCTCTTTCTAGCCATTAACTAAAGGTAGCACCAACGAACTTGACAACAATCTTGATCCCTTAACTTTTTAGAACTCAAAATGAATTAAACTAATCGGACTGACGTTTCTAACAGGAAATAGGTGTGGATATTTACAGCCAGTTTGCTCTAGGCCCTTTTGAGTTACAGAGAGGTCAGGGATCAAAATTATCGTCAAGTTAGATGGCGCCACCTACTGTATACACAGTCCAAACAAATATGTCAAACATCGTTCTTAACCCATGAACCGCTAAAACTTGCGTAAAAAGAAAAAATATATATATATATATATATAATTATATATAAATGAGTTGAGGAAGAAAGGGGGAGGAGTGAAGGATTTGTTATGGATAGATGCCACTACTCTTTATGTGTCACCCAATTTTGAGACATTACCCGGCACTAGCGCGGTATTTGAAGGTTTCTTTTACGCGTGTTTGAATACCGTGCCTCAAGTGGGGCTTGTAGCAGTTCCTGGGTTAACTTGAGTGCTGCTACTGGGTACTGTGCAACACAGATATATGTTAATGTATTTTATCTCATCTTATATTGTCTTATAGATGATAGTATGAACTTCGAAATGTTGACCGAATGAAGAAAAACACCATTGGATGATGAGTTTTTTATTGACGTTTCAGTATAACCTGAAGAAGGTATCTGCGAAACGAAATGTTAAGGGGGGGTCACCTGCTTTTTTTCTCTTTCTCTCCTTTTCTCTCTTTCTATGGCTTGTATCCATTCAGCTCCATTCAGCCAACTGTTTTAAGATGTTTATCCCCATCCAGGTGTCAATTTCTTCCTGGCGAGCGATAGCGAGCCATAATTTTATGGAGAAATTCGGCTTTGCCGGAGAAATTTTTCTATTGAAAAATTTCCAAATTTAGCTTGCTGTAAAAAAAATATATATAGGCTGGCTTGCTACCGCTCACCAGGAAAATATTGACACCTGGATGGGGGTATACGTCTTAAACAGTAGGCTGAATGGGGCCGAATGGATACAAGCCAAAAAGAGAGGGAGAGAGAGAGAGAGAGAAAAGAAGTGAGGTGGGCCCCCCGAATAAAGTGCTCCTCCTCATATGGTGATATTTGCTTTTTTTTTATATAATGCCCATGGTTATTTAGTATCTTCGAATGTACTGATTTCATTCTGGCCCAGTAGTTGATTTTATATAAGGTCTGAGATTTTTACTAAACTTGTCTAAACAGAGAGGGAGAGGTAGACTGAAAGAGAGGTGGAAGGATGGAGTGAGGAAGTATATGAACGAAGGCGGTGCTGGTTGGGGGGAGGGGCGTCGACTGACTGGGGATAGAGGTGCATGGGGGCGGTTCGTTCGTGGCCACCCCTTCGGGGATCACGGCGTCGGGCAATAGATAGATAGATAGTCTATGATTTAATCTAGTGGTAATTGATTAGTCCTATAAATGGTCGGGTTTAGTTCTTTTGCGACACAGTACCAATTAAAAGTAATCTTATTATTGTGATATCACTTCATCAGTATTAACCACTTGCGAGTTTCAGGCTATAAGGAAGTTGGAGCTGTAGACATGGATATTTACCAGAATTACCAGCTAAAATACGGTTGTAATACATTTATAAACACATAAAACCCAATTCAACATCCTTTCTATCCATCAGAAACCTACATTATTATTGTATTTCTGTTCTATAGCGGTGTTTACGGCTCCAACTTCCTTATAGCCTGAAACTCACAAGTGGTTAATTGAGCTGTTACTAATTGCATCAATCATTAATGCTCATCATTTATGGATTATGCTACTTAATTTTGTTTTTTTAGATTCTTAATTAATGTAAACAACCCTTTGTAAAATCGCCTGCTGAAATGCCTGGTACACTATTTTATGCCTGAGGGAAAACATAAAGTGCTGTTTGGTGGGGCGAAACGTCTACAAATCCCCGATAAACTTACTCGCCAATGATGAAGGTGTTGGGATCATAGGACTGCCCGTCGTTGTTGTTGTTGTTGTTGTTGATGTTGATGTTCGATTGGCTGTAAAAGAATATAATACAAAGGTTAATAGCATCGAGAGAAGGTATATTTAATCAACTCTGCGTAAGCAGAGTTTGGTATCGCCCCCCCTATAGTGGGTACCACCCAGAAAAAAATTCTGTCGTCGTTGTTGTTGTTGTCGTCCGTCTGTCCCGAAACTCCTCCTAGACCGTTGGACGGATTTTCACCAAATTTGACACAAACATTCGTTGCGTGAATGCGAACGTCAGTCAAAAAAGATTTTTTGAATTTATGCAATAGTAATGATTTTAGGTCCAAAATATGGTTTTACCCTCCCTCCCCCCCCCCCCCCCCCCCTTTCCCGGACCCCCCATCCCAGTGGAAATGAATTATCTAAGAAGTGTGTGCGGAGTTACATGTAGGGATAGACAGACTAATGAGGAAGTAAGAAGGAGGTGTGGTGTGGAGGTAGATGTGCTGGAGAGTGTGAAAAGGAACAACTTGAGATGGTTCGGCCATAATTATGGAACGTATGGAAAGCGAGAGAATGACTAAGAGGGTGTACGAGAGCGAGGTGGAGGGACAGAGAGGGAGAGGTAGACCGAAAGAGAGGTGGAAGGATGGAGTGAGGAAGTATATGAATGAAGGCGGTGCTGGTTGGGGGGAGGGGCGTCGACTGACCGGGGACAGAGGTGCATGGGGGCGGTTCGTTTGTGGCCACCCCTTCGGGGATCACGGCGTCAGGCAATAGATAGATTGATAGATGTGATTTTATGTCCAAAAATGGTTTTACCCCCCCCCCCCCCCCCTAGCAATGATGGCGATCTGGGGACGAAAACATCTTGCTACGCATTTGCTAGGTTAAGTTAGTTTAGTTGGCATTAAAAGTGATGGTAGTAATATTTGGATTGATGGTGATAGTAGTATTGATGGTGATAATAGTAGTGATGATGGTTGTAGTTGTATTAATGATGATGACAGTAGTAGATATGATGGTGACAGTAGTAGAAATGATGGTGACAGTACTAGTAGTAGTGATGATGGTGACAAGTAATGATAGTTGTAGTGATAATAATGACAGTAGTGATGATGGTAGTGAGTGTTAGTGATGATGGTGAGTAGTAGTGAGGATGGTGAAAGTTGTAGTGATGACTAGTTGTGATGATGAAGATCATAGTAATGGTGATGATGGTGACAGTAGGACCCATGATGGTAATACTTGTGACAGTAGTAATGATGATGGTTATAGTAGCAGTGATGATGTTAACAGTAGTAATGATGATTGTAAGATGGTGGTGATGATAGTAGTAATGATGGTTGATAGTTGTAGTATCAATGATGATAGTGATTAAGATGGTAGTGACAATGGTGACAGTAGTAGTGATGATGGTGAGAGTAGTAGCGATGATTGTAATTGTAGTAGTGATGATGATCACAGTAATGGTGGTGACAGTAGTCGTGATGATTGTGGCAGTTGTAGTGATGATGGCAGTAGTAGTGATGATGGTGATTGTGATTGATGATGGTATTAGTAGTGATAATGGTAACCCATCGCAGAGTTGGGTATGCCGTTTTGATTTTGGGCAAAACGGCACGTCTATAGCGATGTTTACGGCTCCAACTTCCTTAGAGCCTGAAGCTCACAAGTGGTTAATTGAGCTGTTACTAATTGCATCAATCTTTAATGCTCATCATTTATGGATTATGCTACTTAATTTTGTTTTTTAGATTCTTAATTAATGTAAACAACCCTTTGTAAAATCGCCTGCTGAAATGCCTGGTACACTATTTTATGCCCGAGGGAAAACGTAAAGTGCTGTTTGGTGGGGCGAAACGTCTACAAATCCCCCATAAACTTACTCGTCATTGATGAAGGTGTTGGGATCATAGGACTGCCCGTCGTTGTTGTTGTTGTTGTTGTTGGTGTTGATGTTCGATTGGCTGTAAAAGAATATAATCCAAAGGTTAATAGCATCAAGAAAAGGTATATTTAATCAACTCTGCGTAAGCAGAGTTTGGTATCGCCCCCCCGTATAGTGGGTACCACACGAAAAAAAAAATCTGTCGTCATCGTCGTCGTCGTTGTCCGTCTGTCTCGAAACTCCTCCTAGACCGTTGGACGGATTTTCACCAAATTTCACACAAACATTTGTTGCGTGAATGCGAACGTCAGTCAAAAAATATTTTTTTGAATTTATGCAATAGTTATGATTTTAGGTCCAAAATATGGTTTTACCCCCTCCCCCCCTCCCGGACCCCCCCTCCTCCCAGCAATGATGGTGTTCCTAGTGTGTGAGTCCCGAAGGAGCTCACAAACACTAAGAACGCATTCGTTCTGGGGGCAAAATCATCTCGCTACGCATTTGCTAGGTTAAGTTGGCATTAGAAGTGATGGTAGTAATAGTGGGATTGATGGTGATAGTAGTGATGATAGTGATAATAGTAGTGATGATGGTTGTAGTTGTATTGATGATGTTGACAGTAGTGATGATGATGACAGTAGTAGATATGATGGTGACAGTAGTAGATATGATGGTGACAGTACTAGTAGTAGTGATGATGGTCATAATAGTAGTGATGATGGTGACAAGTAATGATAGTTGTAGTGATAATAATGACAGTAGTGATGATGGAAGTGACGATGGTGTGAGTATTAGTGATGATGGTGAGTAGTAGTGATGATGGTGAAAGTTGTAGTGATGATGACAATAGTTGTGATGATGAAGATCATAGTAATGGTGAAGATGGCAGTAGTAGTGATGATGGTGACAGTAGGACCCATGATGGTAATACTTGTGACAGTAGTAATGATGATGGTTATAGTAGCAGTGATGATGTTAACAGTAGTAATGATGATTGTAAGATGGTGGTGATGATAGTAGTAATGATGGTTGATAGTTGTAGTATCAATGATGATAGTGATTAAGATGGTAGTGACAATGGTGACAGTAGTAGTGATGATGGTGAGAGTAGTAGCGATGATTGTAATTGTAGTAGTGATGATGATCACAGTAATGGTGATGACAGTAGTTGTGATGATTGTGGCAGTTGTAGTGATGATAGCAGTAGTAGTGATGATGGTAATTGTGATTGATGATGGTATTAGTAGTGATAATGGTAACGTCTATAGCGATGTTTACGGCTCCAACTTCCTTAGAGCCTGAAGCTCACAAGTGGTTAATTGAGCTGTTACTAATTGCATCAATCTTTAATGCTCATCATTTATGGATTATGCTACTTAATTTTGTTTTTTAGATTCTTAATTAATGTAAACAACCCTTTGTAAAATCGCCTGCTGAAATGCCTGGTACACTATTTTATGCCCGAGGGAAAACGTAAAGTGCTGTTTGGTGGGGCGAAACGTCTACAAATCCCCCATAAACTTACTCGTCATTGATGAAGGTGTTGGGATCATAGGACTGCCCGTCGTTGTTGTTGTTGTTGTTGTTGGTGTTGATGTTCGATTGGCTGTAAAAGAATATAATCCAAAGGTTAATAGCATCAAGAAAAGGTATATTTAATCAACTCTGCGTAAGCAGAGTTTGGTATCGCCCCCCCGTATAGTGGGTACCACACGAAAAAAAAAATCTGTCGTCATCGTCGTCGTCGTTGTCCGTCTGTCTCGAAACTCCTCCTAGACCGTTGGACGGATTTTCACCAAATTTCACACAAACATTTGTTGCGTGAATGCGAACGTCAGTCAAAAAATATTTTTTTGAATTTATGCAATAGTTATGATTTTAGGTCCAAAATATGGTTTTACCCCCTCCCCCCCTCCCGGACCCCCCCTCCTCCCAGCAATGATGGTGTTCCTAGTGTGTGAGTCCCGAAGGGGCTCACAAACACTAAGAACGCATTCGTTCTGGGGGCAAAATCATCTCGCTACGCATTTGCTAGGTTAAGTTGGCATTAGAAGTGATGGTAGTAATAGTGGGATTGATGGTGATAGTAGTGATGATAGTGATAATAGTAGTGATGATGGTTGTAGTTGTATTGATGATGTTGACAGTAGTGATGATGATGACAGTAGTAGATATGATGGTGACAGTAGTAGATATGATGGTGACAGTACTAGTAGTAGTGATGATGGTCATAATAGTAGTGATGATGGTGACAAGTAATGATAGTTGTAGTGATAATAATGACAGTAGTGATGATGGAAGTGACGATGGTGTGAGTATTAGTGATGATGGTGAGTAGTAGTGATGATGGTGAAAGTTGTAGTGATGATGACAATAGTTGTGATGATGAAGATCATAGTAATGGTGAAGATGGCAGTAGTAGTGATGATGGTGACAGTAGGACCCATGATGGTAATACTTGTGACAGTAGTAATGATGATGGTTATAGTAGCAGTGATGATAACAGTAGTAATGATGATTGTAAGATGGTGGTGATGATAGTAGTAATGATGGTTGATAGTTGTAGTATCAATGATGATAGTGATTAAGATGGTAGTGACAATGGTGACAGTAGTAGTGATGATGGTGAGAGTAGTAGCGATGATTGTAATTGTAGTAGTGATGATGATCACAGTAATGGTGGTGACAGTAGTCGTGATGATTGTGGCAGTTGTAGTGATGATGGCAGTAGTAGTGATGATGGTGATTGTGATTGATGATGGTATTAGTAGTGATAATGGTAACGTCTATAGCGATGTTTACGGCTCCAACTTCCTAAGAGCCTGAAACTCACAAGTGGTTAATTGAGCTGTTACTAATTGCATCAATCTTTAATGCTCATCATTTATGGATTATGCTACTTAATTTTGTTTTTTAGATTCTTAATTAATGTAAACAACCCTTTGTAAAATCGCCTGCTGAAATGCCTGGTACACTATTTTATGCCCGAGGGAAAACGTAAAGTGCTGTTTGGTGGGGCGAAACGTCTACAAATCCCCCATAAACTTACTCGTCAATGATGAAGGTGTTGGGATCATAGGACTGCCCGTCGTTGTTGTTGTTGTTGTTGTTGTTGTTCGATTGGCTGTAAAAGAATATAATCCAAAGGTTAATAGCATCAAGAAAAGGTATATTTAATCAACTCTGCGTAAGCAGAGTTTGGTATCGCCCCCCCCGTATAGTGGGTACCACACGAAAAAAATGTCTGTCGTCATCGTCGTCGTCGTTGTCCGTCTGTCTCGAAACTCCTCCTAGACCGTTGGACGGATTTTCACCAAATTTCACACAAACATTTGTTGCGTGAATGCGAACGTCAGTCAAAAAATATTTTTTGAATTTATGCAATAGTTATGATTTTAGGTCCAAAATATGGTTTTACCCCCTCCCCCCTCCCGGACCCCTCTCCTCCCAGACCCCCCCCCCCCCCCCCCCCCCCCCCAAGCAATGATGGTGTTCCTAGTGTGTGAGTCCCGAAGGAGCTCACAAACACTAAGAACGCATTCGTTCTGGGGGCAAAATCATCTCGCTACGCATTTGCTAGGTTAAGTTGGCATTAGAAGTGATGGTAGTAATAGTGGGATTGATGGTGATAGTAGTGATGATAGTGATAATAGTAGTGATGATGGTTGTAGTTGTATTGATGATGTTGACAGTAGTGATGATGATGACAGTAGTAGATATGATGGTGACAGTACTAGTAATAGTGATGATGGTCATAATAGTAGTGATGATGGTCACAAGTAATGATAGTTGTAGTGATAATAATGACAGTAGTGATGATGGAAGTGACGATGGTGTGAGTATTAGTGATGATGGTGAGTAGTAGTGATGATGGTGAAAGTTGTAGTGATGATGACAATAGTTGTGATGATGAAGATCATAGTAATGGTGATGATGGCAGTAGTAGTGATGATGGTGACAGTAGGACCCATGATGGTAATACTTGTGACAGTAGTAATGATGATGGTTATAGTAGCAGTGATGATGTTAACAGTAGTAATGATGATTGTAAGATGGTGGTGATGATAGTAGTAATGATGGTTGATAGTTGTAGTATCAATGATGATAGTGATTAAGATGGTAGTGACAATGGTGACAGTAGTAGTGATGATGGTGAGAGTAGTAGCGATGATTGTAATTGTAGTGATGATGATCACAGTAATGGTGATGACAGTAGTTGTGATGATTGTGGCAGTTGTAGTGATGATGGCAGTAGTAGTGATGATGGTGATTGTGATTGATGATGGTATTAGTAGTGATAATGGTAACGTCTATAGCGATGTTTACGGCTCCAACTTCCTTAGAGCCTGAAACTCACAAGTGGTTAATTGAGCTGTTACTAATTGCATCAATCTTTAATGCTCATCATTTATGGATTATGCTACTTAATTTTGTTTTGTTTAGATTCTTAATTAATGTAAACAACCCTTTGTAAAATCGCCTGCTGAAATGCCTGGTACACTATTTTATGCCCGAGGGAAAACATAAAGTGCTGTTTGGTGGGGCGAAACGTCTACAAATCCCCCATAAACTTACTCGTCAATGATGAAGGTGTTGGGATCATAGGACTGCCCGTCGTTGTTGTTGTTGTTGTTGTTGTTGTTGTTTGATTGGCTGTAAAAGAATATAATACAAAGGTTAATAGCATCGAGAAAAGGTATATTTAATTTATGTATTATTATTATTATTATTATTTTTATTGTCATTATTATTTATTACTAATTATTATTATTAATACTAATTATTATTATTATTATTATTATTATTATTATTATTATTATTATTATTATTATTTATTAATAATTATTATTATTAATACTAATTATTATTATTATTATTATTATTATTATTATTATTTTAATTTATATACATCTGTCACCTCTTTTTCCTTTCTTGTGTCTCTTGCTGATCCTCCCTACCCCTTGCGGGAGTAAGGGTTGGCTACTGACTGACTAAATATTCATCTCTAAACCTCCCTCAATTGCTTTTAACCCCTTGAAGCTCTGACGCGTTTTAGCATTATATTTTGGCTATCATTAGACAGTTTTATGCAGCTTAGGAAGGATCTGTGGGTATTAAAATGGTAAATACTATCTCAATCAACCCTCTGACTTCCATATACCGTTACTAATCTGAATAAAATCGTGTAATAGTAGCCAGAAAACAACAGAAACGCGTCTTGGAGCTTGAGAGGGTTAATCTGAATAAAATTGTGTAATAGTAACCAGAAAACAACAGAAACGCGTCTTGGAGCTTGAGAGGGTTAATCTGAATAAAATTGTGTAATAGTAACCAGAAAACAACAGAAACGCGTCTTGGAGCTTGAGAGGGTTAAACAATAAAATTGTGTAATAGTAACCAGAAAACAACAGAAACGCGTCTTGGAGCTTGAGAGGGTTAAACAATAAAATCGTCTAATAGTAGCCAGAAAACAACAGAAACGCGTCTTGGAGCTTGAGAGGGTTAATCTGAATAAAATTGTTTAATACTAGCCATAATCTATCATAAAGGACGGCAGCAGTACTGAAAGGGTTAAGTTGGACTACTTGGCCAATCTCTGACATTAAGGGGGGACCACCTCGTTTTTTTTTCTCTCTCTCTCTCTCTGGGTTGTATCTATTTGGCCCCATTCAGCCTACTGTTTTAAGATGTTTATCCCCATCCAGGTGTCGCGAGCCAGCATATTTTTTTTTAAATATTTTTGACAGCAGGCTAAATTTGTACATTTTTCGATAGAAAAATGTTTCGGGCGAAGCCGGATTTCTTCATACAATGCTAGCTCGCTATCGCTCGCCAGGAAGAAATCGACACCTGGATGGGGATAAACGTCTTAAAACAGTAGGCTAAATGGGGCCGAATGGATACAAGCCAGAGAAAGAGAGAAAAGAAGAAAAAAAAAAAAGCAGGTCACCCCCCCTTAATATCTATGTAACTCACTCTCTCTCTGTCTCTCATAATAACTCACCTAGGGCTGGTATACAGTTGAGCCACTTGGCGAATCTCTCTTCTCAACATCTCTTTGGGGATGGTGATCAACTCGTACTCCACCTGTGAAAGACAAATTTGAGTTTTAGTTGCATTTTTATTTTTAGTTTACAAAAAAAAAAAAAAAAAAAAAAAAAAAAAAAAAAAAAAAAGACCCCCTCCCAAAGCAAGAGTGATGGGTGTGGGCTGGTCCTATCCAGAGTGAGGTTTGGCATCCTCAACCCAACCTTAGCTGTTTCTGTCTGTCTCTTCTCCTGTATTACTTTTACTTCAAGGTGCTGGGTAGATTGCCCAATTGGGTGGCACTGCAAGGAGGGTTGTGGACGGTGGGGGCATTGGCCCGGGGGTGCAAGCCCATTTGCTGATGATCCCCTCCCCCGCTGCCCTCTCAGAGACAGATCTCATCTCACCCTGGCCCGAGTATCTGGAGCGACATCGGCCAGTCAATCTAGGAAAACTACAATATCAACCAGAGTGAGACGAGTGGTAAAATACCTCTCGTCAGTTCCCAACGGAGGCTTTTTTTGCCAGACGCCGTAATTACCGAGCAGGGAAGGGCATGAACATTAGGCGTTTGTCACGAATCACTAGGTCAAGTTGCCCGGGCTTGACATCTACCAATAACATTGTGACAGTGTGGGCTCGATCCACCGACCCTTTGATCAGCGGCCGACACTCTACTGACTATGCCATGACTCTCCCCTCTGTTGCCATCCTTATCCCCTCCTGCGGCCGAGGTCTCAGGACTTCTACAGACCCCCCCAGACCCCATACACTCCTACAGCATTAAGGGGAGGTTTTTAGTTGATTCCCTAGACTTCCATCAAGCTTAAAATTACTCCCCCTTGACCCCCTTTCAAGATAAATTTGTACATTTTTCGGTAGAAAAATGTCTCGGCCGAAGGCCGGTTCCCCTTAAATTACAGGCTCGCTATCGCTCGCCAGGAAAAAATCGATCGCTCGCCAGGAAAAAATCGACACCTAAATGGCACGAATGGTCTTAAAATTGACAGAAATGGGGCGAGGGTTCTTAAAATCTCCAAATTAATGGGGCAAGCGTCTTTAAATCTCACAAGCAATGGGGCTAAACATGAGGGAGAAAGAGGTTCAGAAAAAAATCCTCCAGGTGGAATTCTCCCCTTAAAGACGTGTTGCCCTAGACCCCTTTTAGGCTCAAAATAAATGCTCCTTCAGGCCAAATTTGTAAATTTTCAATAGAAAAATGTACAGGCGAGCGATAGCGAGCCTGCATATTAGGGAGACATCCAGCTTTGCTGGAGAAATTTGTCTATCGAAAAATGTACAGATTTAGCCTGAAGGTGGTCTAGAGTGGGTAAGTATGCTATATATATATCTCTCTCTCTCTCTCTCTCTTTCTCTTTCTCTTTCTCTCTCTCTCTCTCTCTCTCTCTCTCTCTCTCTCTCTCACTCTCACTCTCTTACTTCCATAAACTTAGAGCTATGTTTAAAGAAACTGACTGGAGCTTTTTAATTCACAATAACGACATAAATACATCTTGGAAGTTATTCGAAACCACTTACCTAAAAGCAGTGCAAGACTGCATACCATCTAAAATACGGCGTCCAGGCCATAATTATAAGCCCAAATGGTGGAATAAAGATATTTCAAACTGTCTGCTTGCTAAAAAATTTGCTAATGATAGATTAAAATCCTCACAAAATGACGAAGAACGGCTGAAATTTGTAGAGCTACGACGCAAAGCCAAAAAGTTAATTAAGCAAAGTAAAAAGACCTTAGAGTTACATATTGCGAGTCAAAGTAAAACAAACCCGAAAGAATTCTATAGTTATATCAGAAAGAAAAAAGTAGTTACTTCAACTGTTGGACCGTTAGTCGATGAAAATGGAGAATACACCAAAGACGAAGTACAAATGAGTAATGCCCTCAATACCTTCTTTGCATCAGTTTTTACAACAGAAGACCTCAGTGATATCCCTACACCATCGCCGATTCAGATTGATAATTCAGATGTTCTAAGCAATATCACCGTTACAGAGAGAGAAGTATTGAATTGTTTAGATAAACTCAAGGTAAATAAAACGACTGGACCTGATACAATCTCGCCTAGAGTTCTAAAGGAAGCTAAGGATGAGCTCTCCAAACCACTGACATTACTATTCAATAAATCCTTGCAGTCTGGAACTATGCCCGATCAGTGGAAGCTAGCCAACGTAACACCGATATTCAAAAAAGGCAGCAAATCCCTACCCAGTAACTATCGTCCAATTAGCTTAACCTCAGTTGTATGTAAAATGCTAGAAACGGTCATACGAGACAGACTCGTAAATCACTTAGAGGAAAATAACATTCTTAAAGATACTCAACACAGCTTTCGTAAAAATCGTTCCTGTTTAACAAACCTCTTAGACTTCTTCCACGATATCCTCAACCTCTACGATGAGAGTAAAGCTGTAGATATTATATACCTTGATTTTCAAAAGGCCTTTGACAAAGTTCCCCACAAACGTTTACTGCTAAAACTAAAAGCGCATGGAATACAAGACGGTGTGTTGAAATGGATAGAAAATTGGCTCAGCGACAGAAAGTAAAGAGTAGTCATAAACGGTAAGGCATCTAAATGGACCAATGTAAGTAGCGGGGTACCCCAGGGATCGGTACTAGGACCAATTCTCTTTCTAAATTACATCAACGACATAGATGAGGGTCTCACCTGTACAATCTCAAAATTTGCTGACGATACAAAAATTGCAAATAGCGTACTCTCAAAAGAACAAGTTGACGATATGCAACACAATCTAGATAAATTGTCATGTTGGGCCCAAATTTGGCAAATGAGTTTCAATGCGGATAAATGTAAAGTACTACATATCGGATACCTAAATGAGAAAGCAAACTATTCGATGAATGGCACTCAGCTTAATAATGTAAACAGAGAAACCGATCTGGGAGTAACAATATCGAGTAACCTAAAACCGAGTCAACAATGTTCAGAAGTTGTTAAGAAGGCAAACAAAATAATTGGCTTTATAGGCAGGTCATTTGAGCATAAATCCAAAGAAGTTATCCTAACCCTTTACAATTCCTTAGTCCGCCCTCTTCTGGAATACTGCGTTCAATCCTGGTGCCCTTATTACCAAAAAGATATAAACAAGCTAGAACGAGTTCAACGTAGAGTTACCAAAATGATACCTAGCCTAAAGAACAAACCATACGAAGAGCGTCTTAGAGAATTAAATCTATTTCCTTTAACCCAGCGCAGATTAAGAGGTGACTTAATTCAAGTGTTCAAAATCATCAAAGGCATCGACAATATGAACTGTAGTAAGTACTTCACTATCGACCAATCTAATTACACGCGGGGAAACGGTTGCAAAATTATTGGTAAATCTTTTAACTCGCACGAATCTAAGAATTTCTTCTTCAATCGAGTTGTCAACTTGTGGAATGGGCTTCCCCGAAACGTTATAGACTGCATCACCGTTGATTCATTTAAACTCCGCCTAGACAAATATCTCGCATCAAACCCGCGACTGACTGCGTTTGTAAATGAATAACTTTATTTTATCCCCCCCTCAGTTACTAACCCATCTGTCCCCTACTAACTTCCTAATCCTGCCACAGACATTAGTTCCAGGGCAGTAATTCCCTTTCCAATGTTCCCTTACCCACTCTAAACCACTGTTTGGACACTTGATCCTCAGTGTTTTGGAGGACAAGCAACCTAGAAGGGTCACTAGATCTGTTGTTGCTTGATTTCCTTTGTACTCCTTTGTACTCCTTTGTACTCTCTCTCTCTCTCTCTCTCTCTCACTCTCACTCTCACCTCTCGCTTCAGGTTGTGGCCGGACGAGCTCTCAGGGTCCGGGAGCGTGGGAACCAAAACAATCAAGCCTTCTTCGTGGACTTCTACAGAGTTGGGGGTACCGGCTGAGTTCTTGTCGATGGGCGCGCTATTTACGAGGGCCCCTAAGCACGCCATCACCATCCATATTACTGCACCCATTCTCATCCTGCAAAAGAAGAAAAAAGGTATATATTAATGTTTATATAATGGAGTTTAGCTAGATCTATAGAACATGTAATTCACCCATTCTCATCCTGTCAAGAAAAAAAAGGTATATATTAGATTTTAAGTCATTTAGTTTAGTTAGATCTAATCGACATATAATCATCATTAGTAGTTATATCACACCAATGGTTTCGTCGACTCTAGCCAAGACCCCCAAGACCCCGCCATGGCTCGCTCGTGGTACTGGCATAACACACTTAAACATACAGTCTATCAGAGTGAGAACTGAGCGATCTCTGCCATACCCATAGCTTACTCTGACTGTTCCTTTAACTTATATATTTTCTAGATCTCAAGTGACGGCGTCTTTTCCGTGGATTGACCTCCCAATCTACCAAGATTGGAAGCCAAAGCGTCACATTTTTCCTTTGCCCCTCAACTTTCCCTTTATAATTGCTGAGGGGCACAGGGCCTTGGGTGGGGCTTTTGTTTCCCGGGCGTTTCCGCACCCTCCTCAGCTCCCCGCCTTTGAGTGGCTTCGGTCACCTGGGCATTATTAGTGGTAAGCTGGGAGGGTTCTGTGGGGGCGCTCGGTTATGGCCTTGGCCTTGCTCGGGACCTTGGGGCTGCTCGGCCAGACAGCCTGAGGAACAGCAACAACAACAACCGTCCGAACACCAATGTTCTTAGCCTGGGATACTTGCGCCATAACTACAGGTCTCCCTCACTATCCAATGCCACGATTTACAATATCATTATAGGTTTTTAGGTGTTTGGGTTATAATAATAATAATAATAATAGTTCTTAAAGCCAGCTAAGGATAACCCAATAAGGCCGATTAGGCGTATTTCCATTGGGGTCCTGTACTATTACCCCATCCCCTTGCTCATGAGGGACGGTAACGACTCAGTGCTTGTGAAAAACCTTTAATGCACTGAGCGCGGGCGCGATCCTGGGCCTTCTGGGTGGAAGTCCAAGACGCTAGTCACTACACCAGCGAGCCGCTGGTTTTGGCTGGTCCAAGAAAGCATCCCCATTTATCTCATTAATTTTAGGGTTCGTTATGCAATTTTTTATTTAACCCCTTCTCTACCAGCAACGGATGTTGTCCGTCAGTAAAAAATTCACTCGTCATTACCAGAGACGACGTCCGTCAGTAATATCCGGTCCTTGTAACTGTCAGTATCGAGCGGTAGCTGCTAACATGACTTGTAAACACTACTCTGAGGGATTGGCAACACTTCTCAGCTTGGTTGCAAGCCTCGACAGGCTGACTGGGCCAGTGCTTCACCAACTTTTAAGGTGGAAGGATGTTCTCTCTTGCCTCTGATGCCATTTTGGCCACACTGTCTGGTACTGGAGGGTACATTTATGGTAAAACCCTGTGGTACAGTATGGGCTAAGATCGGGTTTTCAGGAACGTAACCCAATCGTAAATCGAGAATATGTAATTTCTCAAACACATTTTGCTTCTTTACTATAGGTAGCGCCAGCGAACTTGACAATAATCTTGACCCCTTAACCCGTACTGTACCAGCGACGGCGAATCGCCGTCAGTTAAAAAGTCACTCGCATGTACCAGCGACGGAAGATCGGCGTCAGCAGTATGCGGTCCCTGTAACTGCCCGTAACGAGCGGTACTTGGCACCATGACTTGTACGCATTGCCGTTAGACGTTGGCAACACTTCTCAGCTTATATCCAAGCTCCCTCAAGCTGACTGGCTCAGTATTCCTCCAACTTTTCATGTGGAAGGGTGTTCTCTGTCGACTCTGAAGCCATTTTTGCAACATTGCCTGGTACTGGAGGGTATATTTATGGTAATGCCCTCTGGTACAGCAGGGGTTAAGTTCTTATAACTCGAAATGAATGAAAGCAATCAGGCTGACGTTTCTATCATTTGGGAAGAGTCCACCAGGAAATAGGTGTGGATATTTACAACCAGTTTGCTCTAGGCCCTTTTTGAGTTACAAAGAGGTCAGGGATCAATATATTGTCAAGTTCGTTGGTGCTACCTTTTTAAGGGGAGGTTTTTAGTGTGTTCCCTAGACTTCCACCAAGCTTGAAATTACACCCCCATGACCCCCTTTCAAGATAAATTTGTACATTTTTCGGTAGAAAAATTTCCCGGCCGAAGGCCGGTACCTCTTAAATTACAGGCTCGCTATCGCTCGCCAGGAAAAAATCGACACCTAAATGGGACGAAAGGTCTTAAAAGTGACATAAATGGGGTAAAAGTTCTTAAAATTGCCAAACTAATGGGGCGAACGTATTAAAATCTCAAAAGCAATGGGGCTAAACATGAGGGAGAAAGGAGTCAAGAAAAAAATCCCTCAAGTGGAAATCTCCCCTTAAGGGACCTATAGCCGCTTTTTTTATATAAACTAGCGAGAAATTTATATTTACTCCCTAGACCTCCATCAATCTTAAAAAAACACCCCAATGACACCCTTCAAGATAAATTTGTACATTTTTCGGTAGAAAAATGTCCCGGCCGAAGGCCAGTTCCTCTTAACATACAGGCTCGCTATCGCTCGCCAGGATAATATCGACACCTAAATTGCACGAATCGTCTTGATATTGATAAAAAAATGGGACGAAAGGTCTTAAAATCGCCAAACTAATGGGGCAAACATCTTAAAATCTAAAAAAAACTAATGGGGCTAAACATGAGGGAGAAGGGGGTCTAGAAAAACGACCCTTGATGAAGTTCACCGTAACTTATTGTAATCAGGAACTTCCGGTCAACTCAACCAGTAGACCATTTCAACCAGTAGCTCTCAACCAGTGCCAAATCAACCAATACGGTTAAGTTAGGTTAGGTTAGTACTATATTTTGGCACTGGTTTAATTTGGCACTGGTTGAGAGCTACTGGTTGAAATGGTTAGGTTAGGTTAGTACTATATTTTGGCACTGGTTTAATTTGGCACTGGTTGAGAGCTACTGGTTGAAATGGTTAGGTTAGGTTAGTACTATATTTTGGCACTGGTTTAATTTGGCACTGGTTGAAATGGTCTACTGGTTAGGTTAGGTTAGTACTATATTTTGGCACTGGTTGAGAGCTACTGGTTGAAATGGTTAGGTTAGGTTAGTACTATATTTTGGCACTGGTTTGGTTGGTCTGGGTTAATTTGGCACTGGTTGAGAGCTACTGGTTGAAATGGTCTACTGGTTGAGATGACATGGAACCAGCGAAAATATATAGAAATTCCAAATTTCTTAACCCCTTCCGTACTGGCGACCTATTTTTAGACGATTTTATTCCGGTTTTAAAGAGCCTCCAGGAATTAACAGGCTTCGAACTATCTACCTTAGCCCTTTTTACTACCACAGATCCTTCTTAAGGGGAGATTTCCACTTGAGGGATTTTTTTCTGGACCCCTTTCTCCCTCATGTTTAGCCCCATTGCTTTTGAGATTTTAAGACGTTCGCCCTAGTAGTTTGGACATTTTAAGACACTTTGCCCCATTTCTGTCAATTTTAAGACCTTTCGTACCATTAAGGTGTCGATTTTTTCCTGGCGAGCGATAGCGAGCCTGTAATTTAAGAGCAACCGGCCTCCGGCCTGGACATTTTCCTACCGAAAAATGTACACATTTATCTTGAAAGGGGGTCTAGGGGGTGTAATTTTAAGCTTGATGAAAACGTAGGGAACAAACTAAAAACCTCCCCTTAAGTGGCCCATTAATTAAATACCTCCCCTTAAGTGCCCCATTAATTAAATACCTCCCCTTAAGTGCCCCATTAATTAAATACCTCCCCTTAAGTGCCCCTTTAATTAAATACCTCCCCTTAAGTGCCCCATTAATTAAATACCTCCCCTTAAGTGCCCCATTAATTAAATACCTCCCCTTAAGTGCCCCATTAATTAAATACCTCCCCTTAAGTGCCCCATTAATTAAATACCTCCCCTTAAGTGCCCCATTAATTAAATACCTCCCCTTAAGTGCCCCATTAATTAAATACCTCCCCTTAAGTGCCCCATTAATTAAATACCTCCCCTTAAGTGCCCCATTAATTAAATACCTCCCCTTAAGTGCCCCATTAATTAAATACCTCCCCTTAAGTGCCCCATTAATTAAATACCTCCCCTTAAGTGCCCCATTAATTAAATACCTCCCCTTAAGTGCCCCATTAATTAAATACCTCCCCTTAAGTGCCCCATTAATTAAATACCTCCCCTTAAGTGCCCCATTAATTAAATACCTCCCCTTAAGTGCCCCATTAATTAAATACCTCCCCTTAAGTGCCCCATTAATTAAATACCTCCCCTTAAGTGCCCCATTAATTAAATACCTCCCCTTAAGTGCCCCATTAATTAAATACCTCCCCTTAAGTGCCCCATTAATTAAATACCTCCCCTTAAGTGCCCCATTAATTAAATACCTCCCCTTAAGTGCCCCATTAATTAAATACCTCCCCTTAAGTGCCCCATTAATTAAATACCTCTCCTTAAGTGCCCCATTAATTAAATACCTCCCCTTAAGTGCCCCATTAATTAAATACCTCCCCTTAAGTGCCCCATTAATTAAATACCTCCCCTTAAGTGCCCCATTAATTAAATACCTCTCCTTAAGTGCCCCATTAATTAAATACCTCCCCTTAAGTGCCCCATTAATTAAATACCTCTCCTTAAGTGCCCCATTAATTAAATACCTCCCCTTAAGTGCCCCATTAATTAAATACCTGCCCTTAAGTGCCCCATTAATTAAATACCTCCCCTTAAGTGCCCCATTAATTAAATACCTCCCCTTAAGTGCCCCATTAATTAAATACCTGCCCTTAAGTGCCCCATTAATTAAATACCTCCCCTTAAGTGCCCCATTAATTAAATACCTGCCCTTAAGTGCCCCATTAATTAAATACCTGCCCTTAAGTGCCCCATTAATTAAATACCTCCCCTTAAGTGCCCCATTAATTAAATACCTCCCCTTAAGTGCCCCATTAATTAAATACCTCCCCTTAAGTGCCCCATTAATTAAATACCTGCCCTTAAGTGCCCCATTAATTAAATACCTCCCCTTAAGTGCCCCATTAATTAAATACCTCCCCTTAGGTGCCCCAGTAATTAAATACCTCCCCTTAAGTGCCCCATTAATTAAATACCTCCCCTTAAGTGCCCCATTAATTAAATACCTCCCCTTAAGTGCCCCATTAATTAAATACCTCCCCTTAAGTGCCCCATTAATTAAATACCTCCCCTTAAGTGCCCCATTAATTAAATACCTCCCCTTAAGTGCCCCATTAATTAAATACCTCCCCTTAAGTGCCCCATTAATTAAATACCTCCCCTTAAGTGCCCCATTAATTAAATACCTCCCCTTAAGTGCCCCATTAATTAAATACCTCCCCTTAAGTGCCCCATTAATTAAATACCTCCCCTTAAGTGCCCCATTAATTAAATACCTCCCCTTAAGTGCCCCATTAATGAAATACCTCCCCTTAAGTGCCCCATTAATTAAATACCTCCCCTTAAGTGCCCCATTAATTAAATACCTCTCCTTAAGTGCCCCATTAATTAAATACCTCCCCTTAAGTGCCCCATTAATTAAATACCTCCCCTTAAGTGCCCCATTAATTAAATACCTCCCCTTAAGTGCCCCATTAATTAAATACCTCCCCTTAAGTGCCCCATTAATTAAATACCTCCCCTTAAGTGCCCCATTAATTAAATACCTCCCCTTAAGTGCCCCATTAATTAAATACCTCCCCTTAAGTGCCCCATTAATTAAATACCTCCCCTTAAGTGCCCCATTAATTAAATGCCTCCCCTTAAGTGCCCCATTAATTAAATACCTCCCCTTAAACTGCACAAAATCGAACAACAAGAAGAAAAAAAAAGAAAAAAACAGGAAAAAAAAACAAGAACAGAATGAAAAAGACGTCGCCGGTACAGAAGAGGTTAACCCCCCCCCCCCCCCCATAATTCGAGGGAGGTCTTTTTGGACCCCCCTCCCCCCCTCGCCCTACTTTGACCCATTACTTTGACGATTGTAGACGTTTCGCTCCATTACTTTGGTGATTGTAGACGTTTGGCTCCATTACTTTGGCAATTTCGTCTCAACCAAGTGTCGATTTTGTCTACATATAAGAGAAAGCTTTTCTACCGAAAAATGTACAAATTCAGCTTGCAGGGGGGTCTGGGGGCGTTGTTTCTTTGGCTTGAAGGGGGTATGGGGGGGGGGCGGTTCTTTTAGCTAGAGAAGGGGGTATGTTGTTGTTTTTTTTTTTTTTTTTTTTTTTTTTTTTTTTTTTTTTAGCTTGAAGGGGGTCTTAGGAGGGAATTTTATAGATATGGGGCAATCTAAGGCTATACAAACAACCTCTATATAACAATAATGATGCATTAACCCTTTCACTCATTTATGACGCAGAGGTTGCCAGATTAGCAATAAGAAATAGAGTTCTCTCACTCTTATAATTACCTCTCCAAAATTATAGTGTTCTGCCCACAGCTAACTCAAAGACAACTGCAGAGGTTGAAGTAACTAAACTAAAGGTTTATAAATACCCCTGATGGTAACAAAGGCTTTAAAGTATCCCCAATAGGCTCAACACAGCTAACTCAAAGACAACTGCAGAGGTTGAAGTAACTAAACTAAAGGTTTATAAATACCCCTGATGGTAACAAAGGCTTTAAAGTATCCCCAATAGGCTCAACACAGCTAACTCAAAGACAACTGCAGAGGTTGAAGTAACTAAACTAAAGGTTTATAAATACCCCTGATGGTAACAAAGGCTTTAAAGTATCCCCAATAGGCTCAACACAGCTAACTCAAAGACAACTGCAGAGGTTGAAGTAACTAAACTAAAGGTTTATAAATACCCCTGATGGTAACAAAGGCTTTAAAGTATCCCCAATAGGCTCAACACAGCTAACTCAAAGACAACTGCAGAGGTTGAAGTAACTAAACTAAAGGTTTATAAATACCCCTGATGGTAACAAAGGCTTTAAAGTATCCCCAATAGACTCAACACAGCTAACTCAAAGACAACTGCAGAGGTTGAAGTAACTAAACTAAAGGTTTATAAATACCCCTGATGGTAACAAAGGCTTTAAAGTATCCCCAATAGGCTCAACACAGCTAACTCAAAGACAACTGCAGAGGTTGAAGTAACTAAACTAAAGGTTTATAAATACCCCTGATGGTAACAAAGGCTTTAAAGTATCCCCAATAGGCTCAACACAGCTAACTCAAAGACAACTGCAGAGGTTGAAGTAACTAAACTAAAGGTTTCTAAATACCCCTGATGGTAACAAAGGCTTTAAAGTATCCCCAATAGACTCAACACAGCTAACTCAAAGACAACTGCAGAGGTTGAAGTAACTAAACTAAAGGTTTATAAATACCCCTGATGGTAACAAAGGCTTTAAAGTATCCCCAATAGGCTCAACACAGCTAACTCAAAGACAACTGCAGAGGTTGAAGTAACTAAACTAAAGGTTTATAAATACCCCTGATGGTAACAAAGGCTTTAAAGTATCCCCAATAGGCTCAACACAGCTAACTCAAAGACAACTGCAGAGGTTGAAGTAACTAAACTAAAGGTTTATAAATACCCCTGATGGTAACAAAGGCTTTAAAGTATCCCCAATAGGCTCAACACAGCTAACTCAAAGACAACTGCAGAGGTTGAAGTAACTAAACTAAAGGTTTATAAATACCCCTGATGGTAACAAAGGCTTTAAAGTATCCCCAATAGGCTCAACACAGCTAACTCAAAGACAACTGCAGAGGTTGAAGTAACTAAACTAAAGGTTTATAAATACCCCTGATGGTAACAAAGGCTTTAAAGTATCCCCAATAGGCTCAACACAGCTAACTCAAAGACAACTGCAGAGGTTGAAGTAACTAAACTAAAGGTTTATAAATACCCCTGATGGTAACAAAGGCTTTAAAGTATCCCCAATAGGCTCAACACAGATAACTCAAAGACAACTGCAGAGGTTGAAGTAACTAAACTAAAGGTTTATAAATACCCCTGATGGTAACAAAGGCTTTAAAGTATCCCCAATAGGCTCAACACAGCTAACTCAAAGACAACTGCAGAGGTTGAAGTAACTAAACTAAAGGTTTATAAATACCCCTGATGGTAACAAAGGCTTTAAAGTATCCCCAATAGGCTCAACACAGCTAACTCGAAGACAACTGCAGAGGTTGAAGTAACTAAACTAAAGGTTTATAAATACCCCTGATGGTAACAAAGGCTTTAAAGTATCCCCAATAGGCTCAACACAGCTAACTCAAAGACAACTGCAGAGGTTGAAGTAACTAAACTAAAGGTTTATAAATACCCCTGATGGTAACAAAGGCTTTAAAGTATCCCCAATAGGCTCAACACAGCTAACTCAAAGACAACTGCAGAGGTTGAAGTAACTAAACTAAAGGTTTATAAATACCCCTGATGGTAACAAAGGCTTTAAAGTATCCCCAATAGGCTCAACACAGCTAACTCAAAGACAACTGCAGAGGTTGAAGTAACTAAACTAAAGGTTTCTAAATACCCCTGATGGTAACAAAGGCTTTAAAGTATCCCCAATAGGCTCAACACAGCTAACTCAAAGACAACTGCAGAGGTTGAAGTAACTAAACTAAAGGTTTCTAAATACCCCTGATGGTAACAAAGGCTTTAAAGTATCCCCAATAGGCTCAACACAGCTAACTCAAAGACAACTGCAGAGGTTGAAGTAACTAAACTAAAGGTTTCTAAATACCCCTGATGGTAACAAAGGCTTTAAAGTATCCCCAATAGACTCAACACAGCTAACTCAAAGACAACTGCAGAGGTTGAAGTAACTAAACTAAAGGTTTCTAAATACCCCTGATGGTAACAAAGGCTTTAAAGTATCCCCAATAGGCTCAACACAGCTAACTCAAAGACAACTGCAGAGGTTGAAGTAACTAAACTAAAGGTTTATAAAATACCCCTGATGGTAACAAAGGCTTTAAAGTATCCCCAATAGGCTCAACACAGCTAACTCAAAGACAACTGCAGAGGTTGAAGTAACTAAACTAAAGGTTTATAAATACCCCTGATGGTAACAAAGGCTTTAAAGTATCCCTAATCGGCTCAAAATCGCGTCATATGTCGGAGAGGGTTAAATGATCCTATAACAATAAAGATGCATTATATAACTCTGGACTCTGGACTCTAGCGAAAGTAATGTGTAGAGATTCCGGAGCAGTAGCACGAGGGAGAGAGAGATTGTTGCTTAACCACTGTGTTACCTTTACTTTCACTATTCGCACCTGTCTGTCTATCTATGTATCTATCTACCTACTCTCCTATCTATCTATCTATCTATCAATCTATCTACTTGCCAACCTGCTTTCCTTCCTATCTATCTATCTATATCTATCTATCTATCTATATATATTTATCTGTCTATCAATCTATCTACTTGCCAACCTGCTTTCCTTCCTATCTATCTATCTATATATCTATCGTCCTACCTACCTATCTATCTACCTACCTACCTATCTATCTACCGTCCTACCTACCTATCTATCTACCGTCCTACCTATCTATCTACCGTCCTACCTGTCTATCTACCGTCCTACCTACCTATCTATCTACCGTCCTACCTATCTATCTACCGTCCTATCTATCTATCTATCTATCTACCGTCCTACCTACCTATCTATCTACCGTCCTACCTACCTATCTATCTACCTACCTACCTATCTATCTACCGTTCTACCTATCTATCTATCTATCTACCTACCTACTCTCCTACATATGTATCTATCTATCTATCTAGCTACCGTCCTACCTACCTATCTATCTACCTACATATCTATCTATCTACCTACCTATCTATATATCTATCTACATCTATCTCTGTCTGTATCTATCTACTTATCTATCTATTTATCTACTTGCATATCTATCTATTTATCTACTTGCATATCTATCTATCTTTCTGTCTATATATCTGTATATTCGTCTATCTATTTATCTATCTATCTATCTATGTATCTGTCTTTATATCTGTTTATGTATATATTTATGTCTGTCAAATCTATCTGTCTATTTATCTATCTATCTATCTATTTATATATCTATCTATCTATCAAACTGCCTACCGGTGTCTAGTAATGCAGAACAGTGATCTTACTCAATTATGTGGCTCCAACTTCTCCATGACATAAGCAAGGTAGGAATAGGTAGGGGGTGCCATAGACTTGTATTCGGGGCAGCGGTTAGTGTTTGGTCTATTAATTAATGTATTTATATATATATATATATATATATTTTAAAGTAACCTCGCTAGACCTCAATCAAGCTTAATAAATAAAAAAAAGACATAAATTTGTACATTTTTCGATAGAACAAATAGTCAGTAAATGAAAGCTCAGGAATATGCTAAATACATCAGCTATTTCCGTGCCCAAAGCTAAATGTCATACCCAACCAAACACACCACTTTCCCTTTCTACCGATGACTCTTACCACTCACTCGATGATCCCACGTGTTGGGGTGTTTTTTGACAGTGTTATTGAAGCTTTGGATATTTTTTTACCCCCCCCCCCCCCCCACCCCCCCTCCTTTTTGTCCAAGCTATATATACATACATATAATAGAGAGAGAGAGAGAGAGAGAGAGAGAGAGAGAGAGAGAGAGAGAGAGAGAGAGAGAGAGAGAGAGAGAGAGAGAGAGAGAGAGACAATATTACTCCCTCCCCCGACCATTCTTCAAGCTAAATTTGTAAAGATTTCGGTAGAAAAATGTGCCGACCGAAGGCCAGTTCCTTATTATTTCAGGCTCGCCTACAAGTTACAGCAATTTGATTGTATGATAAAATAAATAAACAAAATTAATAATTACTTTAAAAATTTCCGAGCCAAGTATAATCTCTCTCTCTCTCTCTCTCTCTCTCTCTCTCTCTCTCTCTCTCTCTCTCTCTCTCTTTAAACTCCGCCTAGACAAATATCTCGCATCAAACCCGCGACTGACTGCGTTTGTAAATTAATAACTTTATTTTATCCCCCCCTCAGTTACTAACCCATCTGTCCCCTACTAACTTCCTAGTCCTGCCACGGACATTAGTTCCAGGGCAGTAATTCCCTTTCCAATGTTCCCTTACCCACTCTAAACCACTGTTTGGACACTTGATCCTCGGTGTTTTGAAGGACAAGCAGCCTAGAAGGGTCACTAGACCTGTTGTTGCTTGATTTCCTTTGTACTCCTTTGTACTCTCTCTCTCCAAACATGCAACATTGACTTACGTGTTCAATTCAATGTTAGCTCTTTAAGGGGAGATCTCCACTTGAGGGATTGTTTTCTTGACCCCTTTCTCCCTCATGTTTAGCCC
>JBAKBP010014110.1:0-60260 GCA_037953745.1 Lithodes maja | reverse complement strand
AGCAGGCGAAACGACTCAAAGGCGAAGAGGCCCCCATTGTTTGTATCTCGCTAAATGCCAGACACGAGCACATGATCATTTACCCGCACAAAGGCACATTATGAAGGCATTAAGGGGGGTGACCTGTTTTTGTTCTGTCCTTTTCTATCTTTCTCTGGCTTGTATCCATTTGGCCCCATTCAACCTACTGTTTTAAGACGTTTATCCCCATCCAGGTGTCAATATTTTACTGGTGAGCGATAGCGAGCCAGCATATTTGTTATTTTTGTTTGACATCAGGCTAAATTTGTACATTTTTCGATAGAAAAATGTCTCCGGCGAAGCCGGATTCCTTCATATAATGCTGGCTCGCTATCGCTTGCCAGGAAGAAATCGACACCTAGATGGGGATAAACTTCTTAAAATAGTTGGCTGAATGGGGCTGAATGGGGCCGAATGGATACAAGCCAGAGAAAGAGAGAAAAGGACAGAAATAACAAAAAGCAGGTCACCCCCCTTAATCAGTGTAAATAGGACTTTAGAGGCTATCAACCCTTCTGGAATATTAACATCTGTACCGGTGACATCTTTTAGTTTTGTTCTAACTGTAGGTACACGATTATTTGCAGCTTAAGAAAGATCTGTCGTCGTAACATAAAGAAAGAGTTAGGTGAGATAGTATTATTTACAGTACTGTATCATCTAGACGGCGTTCAATGGTGAGTTAAGGGGAGGCAGACCGTTTGTTTGGTCTATTAATGCATTTATTCATATATGTTCTTAGTTTCTTCTCTAGACCTCCATCAAGCTTAGAAAAACACACCCTAGACCCCCCCCCCCCCCCCTTCAAGATAAATTTGTAAATTTTTCGGTAGAAAAATGTCCCGGCCAAAGGCTGATTCCTCTAAAATTGCAGGCTCTCTATCGCTCGCCAGGAAAAAAATGACACCTAAATGGCACGAAAGGTCTTAAAACTGACAACGAAATGGGTCGAAAGGTGTTAACATCGCCAAACTAATGGGCCGAACGTCTTATAATCTCAAAACTAGTGGGGCTAAACATGAGGGAGAAGGGGGTCCAGAAAAACGGTCTGCCTCCCCTTAAGTGAGTGTAAACCTATTTTGACCCGTGGAAACACTGAAGGCAACCGAGAGACATTTAACCCCTTCTGTACCGGCGACGTCTTTTTAACTTTATTCTGGCTGCTATTACACGATTGTATTAAGTTTAAAACGGGTCTCCATCAATTAACGGACTAACGGGTCTCCATCAATTAACGGACTAACGGGTCTCCAACAATTAACGGACTTCCAACTGTCTCACATAACCCTTTTTACGACCACAGGTATTTCTTAAACTCCACGAAATCGTCTAATTATTGCAAGCATATGATTAAAAAGACGTCGCCGGTACAGAAGAGGTTAACCCCTTCTATACCGACGGCGTATTGTTTATTTGATTTCGGCTACATTTAGACCATATTATTCAGCTTAGGAAGGACGTCTACCAAATAAAAACCGACACACAATCCCAATCAATCATTTTAGCTACCACATATCCTTCCTAAGCTTCATAAAATTGTCTAAATATGTAGCTGACATCAAATGAAAAATACGTTACCGGTAAATAAGGGGTTAACTAGGAAACGAACCAAACGGAAGCTGGACGATAAAGACTGAATCAACCTCGATCTCCCACCCTTCACATCCGGTCGTTAACCCCTTTAGTACCGATAAAGACTGAATCAGCCTCGATCTCCCACCCTTCACATCCGGTCGTTAACCCCTTTAGTACCGATAAAGACTGAATCAGCCTCGATCTCCCACCCTTCACATCCGGTCGTTAACCCCTTTAGTACCGATAAAGACTGAATCAGCCTCGATCTCCCACCCTTCACATCCGGTCGTTAACCCCTTTAGTACCGATAAAGACTGAATCAGCCTCGATCTCCCACCCTTCACATCCAGTCGTTAACCCCTTTAGTACCGATAAAGACTGAATCAGCCTCGATCTCCCACCCTTCACATCCGGTCGTTAACCCCTTTAGTACTGATAAAGACTGAATCAGCCTCGATCTCCCACCCTTCACATCCGGTCGTTAACCCCTTTAGTACCGATAAAGACTGAATCAGCCTCGATCTCCCACCCTTCACATCCGGTCGTTAACCCCTTTAGTACCGATAAAGACTGAATCAGCCTCGATCTCCCACCCTTCACATCCGGTCGTTAACCCCTTTAGTACCGATAAAGACTGAATCAGCCTCGATCTCCCACCCTTCACATCCAGTCGTTAACCCCTTTAGTACCGAGCTGTCCTTGTCATTATAATCTGGATATTATTAGACGATTTTATCCAGCTTAGGGAAGACGTATAGCCATTAAAATGCTTCAAACTATCTCGAGTATCCATTTCAACTCCCGCGATATCCTCCTAAGCTGCATACAATCGTCTAAATAAAGCCGGAATAACACAAACAACATCCTCGGTAAGGAAGGGGTTAATCCATTACGTTCAGACTTATATTATTATTGTCCTCTTCTAAGACTTAATTGCCGTTATGTTTATTATTTCGTCATTATAGGCTACTCTGTACATTAAAACACTTTCCTGTACAGCTTAAGGGGGGTGACCTGTTTTTGTTCGGTCCTTTTCTATCTTTCTCTGGCTTGTATCCATTTGGCCCCATTCAGCCTACTGTTTTAAGACGTTTATCCCCATCCAGGTGTCAATTTCTTACTGGTGAGCGATAGCGAGCCAGCATATTTTTTTTGTTTGTTAGACAGCAGGATAAATTCGTACACTTTTCGATAGAAACATTTCTCCGGCGAAGCCGGATTTCTTCATATAATGCTGGCTCGCTATCGCTCGTCAGGAAGAAATCCACACCTAGATGGGGATAAAAGTCTTAAAATAGTTGGCTGAATGGGGCCGCATGGATACAAGCCAGAGATAGAGAGAAAAGGGCAGAAATAACAACAAGCAGGTCACCCCCCTTAAGTTTGTTTTATTAATTCTTGGTTCTAATATGTGGTTCCTGATACCATATTGTGGTTGAAGACTCTATTGGTTAATGTTCTGAGTGGTTGTCATGTTCTATGGTTGATATTCTGATTGATCCCTTAATCCTGTGACTGGGTATTGGTGTTATTTTCACCAAATTCTGGTTAAAAGTAAGCCAATTTATTCAGCTTCGGAAGGAGTTTTAGGAATCAAAGGGCTCCAAACTATCTTAATTAACCCCTCCAAAAGATCCTACCTATACTAATGAATATAAAATCGTCTATTGGTAGCCAGAATAAAACAAAGACTGACGTCATAGTACTGAAAGGGGCAATGCATGTTCCCAATATCCTCGATTGTTTATGGAAACTGAATGTTTGCTTAATGAGCAAGTCAATATTGCATATTTGTTAAGACCCGTCGATTGTTCTCATTATAATTATATATAGCCTACAATCAATTAACTATGTACCCAACAAGTCCCATATAGTAACCTATTTACCTAGGCACAAAATTAGCCATGCTCGATATTTACAATGCATCTAATTACCCGCGAAGTTAATTAGGCAATAATTATATACTGTTGATTCAGTGTTGGGTAATTACTGCAATGATGCACGTGACCGTTGTTGTCTACACTCAAAATTACTAGCAACATCATAATATACTGTAGATATATTATGTTTATATACAAATATTACCTTAGCCAGGGCTTTACATTATACATATAACATATATATAGTGTGTGTTATTCACTTGCTTGCTTGCTTGCTTGTTTCGTCAAGGGGAATCCACGCAATGCGAGCTAAGCTCATTATTATCGCGCCTCCTTAACTGGGAATGTATTGCGTGAAATGCATGTTAAGTGTTTATGTATCGTTGGAATGGCTGTGGATGTGTGTGTAGTCTGTATTTTAGCCAATTGGCGAAATCTGGAAACGAAGGCTTAGGGTTAATCTGTATGGTACCATTCTCACTACGGTACCAGTCTCACCCGAAGGCTTAGGTTGACCAGTAGCTTAGGTGAACCATATGATACCCATCTCGCCTTGTACCATTTTTGCCAACCCCAGATGGGACGTCACAACGTCGTCCACTTATTCCAGGTACCTATTTACAGCTAGGTGAACTGAGGCTAACACATGAAAGGAGACAAGCCCAATTTGTCTCCGCCCGGCCGGGGGATTGAACCCCCGATCCCTCGTGTGTGAGACGAGAGCGCTACCTACTAGGCTACGGGCTGTGTCTGTGTGTGTGTGTGTGTGTGTGTGTGTGTGTGTGTGTTTTCGTGGAGCACACTAGGCCTAATATACAAACAATATTAAAACATGCATGGAACAGCTTAAAACATAATATTATTATGTAAATATCAACATATACAGTAAAAACATAGCAGCATACGAATTAATGCAAATAATATGCCCTGATAATTATTGTTATAACCCAGAATGACAAATGGTCAGATAACGTTATCAGCAAGTTCCACATTCGATTAAATAAAACAAATTAGGGGGGCTGCTCTAACCCTCTTCTACTGTACGTGTTTAGGAGTTATTAATCTGGTAAACATCACTACAATACAGTGACAAATATATTCTTATACAATGGGTCTAATTTGCAAATCCTCATAGATGGAATACGTAGTAAATGTTCTTATCAGGTGTGCGTTCATTATTCTATCTAATAACACGGCAATGAAAGAATGGTGGCCAACAAACCAGCCTCTCTCTATCTCTCTCTCTCTCTCTCCCCTCCCCCCCCCCCCCCCCGCCGGCTTTAGCATCACACTCCCGCCGGCTTTAGCACCGCCAACAGCTCCGCATCGCCACTGAGAAAACTCGATCCTAATTTGAGTATTTCATATCCCTATTCCCTTTATTCATTGCATGGACAGTAATTAAGTGCTTGTTTAACCTCCACATAGTTCTGTAGTTGCCGTGCATGTTATTTTATTGCTTTTCTGACTGATAAACATTGTTGTTTACATATTTTTTTATCCTAGCTTATAGCAGACGACGCACGCGCACCTCTAATCGACCTAGCTTTGTATTTTCTTATTAACTCTAGTAGTTATCGTATTCAGTATCCTACTGTAGCTATATATATCTGTAATTTTAGTTGTTGCTTGCATGATCTTGTAGTAACCTTTGACTGATAACTTTGTTTATCTAAATATAATCCTGCTTGACTAGCCTACAGTGACACCAGCGCCATCTGTTGATACAGTATATTAACCCCTTGTGTGCAGTTACACTTTATTCTTATATAATTTCTATTTGGTGAATTGTATATTTAGTTACATATTCTATATATATATATATATATATATATATATATATATATATATATATATATATATATTTGTGTAGTAAAACTCGCTAGGAAAATTGAAACAAAGGAACACCAAGCTTTCGTCTATTCTCTCAAGACATCAAGACATCTATATATATATATATATATATATATATATATATATATATATATATATATATATATATATTTGTTTTGCTTTTTTAGGTCGGTTATCACCCCTGGTAGCCTACTTCTACATATTTCATACTTTTTGTTTTTGGTTAATTTTGTTTTCGGTTAGTCTAGGCTATCATCCCTGGTGGCCTATTTCTGCGTACTTCAATTTTTAAATTTTCAGTTAGGCTATCATCCCTGGTGGCCTATTTCTGCGTACTTCAATTTTTAAATTTTCAGTTAGACTATCACCGCTGGTGGCCTATTTCTGCGTACTTCAATTTTTAAATTTTCAGTTAGGCTATCACTGCTGGTGGCCTATTTCTGCGTACCGGTATTTCATAATTTTTGTTTTTGGTTAGGATAGGCTATAACCCCTGGTGGCCTATTTCTGTTTAAATAAAAATTTAAAAAAATCGGTTCGGCTATCACTGCGTATTCAAATTTAATTTTGTTTTGTTTTAATTTTCGGTTAGGCTATCACCGCTGATAACCTATTTGTGCGTATTTCAATTTTTTTGTTTTCGGTTAGGCCTATTTAAGTAAGTGAAGTGACCTTTTTTTTTTTTTTTTTTTTTTGTTCTATGTGATTGAGGGAGGCAAAAGGCATAACTGCCTATAGCGAGTGCCTCCCCCATAGTTGAAAGAGTGACAGGGCCAAAATCAAGGGACGTTCGAGCCAAAATGCCTGGACACACGGAGTTTGAAGCAATTTAAGTCATAGGAAGAGGGAAAGACTGATTCTGGGAGAGAGTTCCAGAGCTCAGATGTTGAGTAGAAGAAAGTTTGAGAGTAACGTTTCACTCTTGGGTTGGAGAGTTGCACAGAGTAGGGGTGGGATTGAGTTGCAAGACGGGTACCACGTGCCCTACGTAAAGGAGGTGGTATGCACTGGGATAGCTCTGAGGAACACTGATTATTATAGTAGCGATAGAATAGCGAGAGAGATGCAACATTGCGGCGGAGAGAGAGAGATTGCAGAGAGTTGGTGAGTGGACGGGAGTTAATGATACGAAAGGCCTTCCTTTCAACTTTGTCTAGGAGAGCGGTGTGAGAGGAACCTCCCCACACATGTGAACAATACTCAATACAAGGGCGCACTATGCCCCTGTACAGAGCAAGAAGCTGTGCAGGGGAAAAGAACCCCCTAAGGCGGTTGAGCACACCCAGCTTCTGGGAGGCTGCCTTAGCAAGACTGGTAATATGGTCCTTCCAAATGAGAGCAGAAGAAAAAGAGACACCAAGAATATTGAGAGAAGATGAAGGGTTGATTTTTGTATTGTTGAAGAATAAGGGATAGTCCGCTGGGAGATCCTGACGGGTAGATAGATGGAGAAATTGGGTTTTGGAAGCATTAAAGTTAACAAGGTTTTCTCTGCCCCAATTGGAAATAGTATTTAGATCAGAATTTAAGAGTTCTATGGCTTCATTACGTTTGTCGTTGAGGGATTGCTGGCTGGGGCGTTCTGAAAAACTAATGGAGTAGTGTAAGGTTGAGTCGTCTGCGTATGAATGGATGGGAATTAAGGTACAGTTAAGGAGATCATTTATAAAAATTAGAAAGAGAATAGGAGATAGGACAGAGCCCTGAGGAACACCGGAGTTTATAGGGTGAGGAAGTGAACAATGGCCGTCCACAACCGCAGCTATGGAACGGCCGGAAAGGAAATTAGAGACAAAGGCACAGATGGAGGGATAGAAACCGAAGGAGGGTAGTTTAGAAATTAAAGATTTATGCCAGACTCTATCGAAGGCTTTCGATATGTCTAGTGCAATAGAAAAAGTCTCACCGAAGTCCCGAAAGGAGGATGACCAAGAGTTAGTAAGATATGATAGAAGATCACCAGTAGAGCGACCCTTAAGGAAGCCATACTGGCGATCTGAGAGCAGATTATGAGAAGAGAAATGCTTAAGAAATTTGGAAGCAAGAATAGTTTCAAAAACTTTAGAAAGACAAGAGATAAGAGCAATTGGACGATAGTTGGAGGGTTGAGAGCGGTCACCCTTCTTTGGGACAGGTTGAATGTGAGCAAACTTCCAGCATGAAGGGAAGACGTTAGAGGATAGACAGAGACGAAAGAGTTTGCCTAGGCAGGGAGTCAGCACGGAAGCACAGTTTTTGAGAACAACAGGAGGAACACCGTCCGGACCGTACGCCTTATTAGTGTTAAGCCCAGAGAGGGTAGAAAGTACATCTTTAGAAGAGATTAGGATATTAGGCATAAGTAAGAGAGAGGAGGGCGGAGAGGGAGGAATAGCACCGGAATCATCCAAGGTGGAGTTTCTAGCAAAAGTTTGAGCGAAGAGTTTAGCTTTGTCAGAGGAAGAAGTGATGGTTGTGCCATCAGAGTGGGAAAGGGGAGGGAAAGACGAGGAAGAGAAATTGTTGGAGAGGTTTTTGGCTAGATGCCAGAAAGCTTGGGAAGAGCTAGAGTTGGATAGTTCAGTGCATTTATTATTGATGAAAGAGTGTTTGGCAAGTCGAAGAACAGATTTGGCTTGATTCCGCGCAGAAACATATGAAGAATGAGAGTCTTGAGTTTTAAGGCGTCGGTACCGTTTGAATGCTTCCTCCTTATTGCGGACAGCAGTAGAACAGGCGTGAGTAAACCAAGATTTGTTAGCATTAGTCTGAGAGAAAGAGAATGGAATGTATGCTTCCATGCCCGATAGGATTACCTCGGTAATGCGTTCAGCACTCTCCGAGGGTCCTCGGCCATGGAAGCAGAAATCATTCCATGGGAAATCAAAGAAGTACTGCCGAAGAGCCTCCCAGTCGGCAGCGCCAAAGTGCCACAAGCGCCGCCGGCTAGGAGGATCGGGTGGCTGTACTGGAGAGATAGGACAGGTGACAGAGATAAGTTTATGGTCGGAGGAGCCCAAAGGAGAGAAAAGATCGACAGTATAAGAAGAAGGGTTAGAAGTTAGAAACAGGTCAAGAATGTTGGGCCGATCTCCGATGCGATCCGGGATACGGGTGGGTTGCTGAACTAACTGCTCTAGGTCATTTAGGATAGAAAAGACGTAGGCTTGTTCACCAGGTGGATCAGTAGTGTGAGAGGAGAGCCATTGGCGGTGGTGAACGTTGAAATCTCCTAAGATGGAGATTTCTGAGAAAGGAGAAATGGATAGAATGTGTTCCACTGTAGAGTTTAGATAGTCAAAGAATTTAGGAAAGTTGGTAGAGTTAGGGGAAAGATAGACAGCACAGAAATATTTAGTAAGAGAATGACAGGAAAGTTTGAGCCATAAAGTTGAGAATTCAGAGGAGTCGAAATCGGGAACACGAGAGCAAGTGAGTTTGTTGTGCACATATGCACAACATCCGCCATTGGCTTTGAAACTAGGATAGAGAAAGTAGGAGGATACAGAGAAGGGGTTGCTGGATGTTGCTACAGACACCTGGGTTTCGGTGAGGAAGAGAAGATCAGGTTTGTAGGAGGAGAGATGGTGCTCAACAGAGTGAAAGTTAGAGGACCTGAAAGGAGTGAAGTGTTTTTAAAGTGAGATAAGTGTTTTTAAAGTGAGTTTAGTGTTTTTAAGTGAGTGAAGTGATCTGAAGAAAGTGATCGTCACCATGCCTCGTGCCTGTACGAACTGCTCCAGTAGGTTTGGTGCTTCCATGTTTGCTCCTGCCGATCCACAAGTCTGCCGACTCTGCCAGCAACGAGAGGATTTGACAGCAAAATTGGATGAAGCCCACAACAAGATCAACGCCCTCACCAGAAAGCTGGAATCACTCCAAGAGTTTGTAACACTCAAAGTTGGAGCATCACTAACTCTAATTGTTTCAACTCCAACAACCACCACCGCCCCAACGTCATCTGCCAACAATCCAACACCTGCAGTAGCCACTGCAGAATCTTCTGACGAACCTGAGCCGACATCAAACCAGGACAGCCGCCCTGTTCACCTTAGTCTCTCCCCCAGTCCTCGTGCAAGAAGCCTGCTAGCACGAACAGTACCAACCCCTCGCCCCCGTTCTAACCACTCCTCTCCCCGACCTGTACGCAGAGTCCCGCCACCACAGGTTTCCGGATTTACACCAGTGAGGAACGGTGCACGGCCAACGCAGAAAAGGTCTCATCTACCAGTCACAATGTCAAACAGATTTGAGATATTGGTAGAGATGGAAGACGAACCAGAAGAGACCAGGCTCATTGGGGATTCCATCCTACGAGGACAAGTCGAAGAGTTCTGCGACAGAGTCCCAAATCAACGAAAAAGATTTTGCATTCCAGGAGCTGGACTGGACGACATTGTGGAAGCCTTCGAAGATACCACAAAGGATGCAAATGAAAATACCCTTTTTGTCATCCATGCTGGTTCAAATGACGTCATGCGCACCAGATCCGAAGAGCTGATGGAGAAATATCGCAAGATGATCCAGCACTACAAAAACAAGTCAAGGAATATCATCATCTCAGGCATTCTCCCCAAGATCGACGCACCTGACAAATTCTACGACAAGGCCTTCAGCACAAATAGCCGATTAAAATATTTGTGTCTGAGGGAAGAAGTTGAATTCATCAACATCTGGGACAACTTCTACAACCAGCCTACTCTGTTCCGCAAGGATGGCACTCATCTAAACCCTGTGGGTTTAGCACGCATGGGTCGTCTCCTACACGAAGCAGTCCGCAGCCATGGATAAAAAAACGCCATCCGAGAAGAAGCAGCAGTGACATAAATCATCCAATGCCATGCAAAAAACAGAGGCAACCGAGGACCACCAGCGATAAGGACCGAAGACAGCGAGGACCGAGGACAGCCATGAACATAAATGTAGATCCGACAAGAACCAAACATATTATTAAAGAGCGTTCCGTTCCGTGAGTTCTAAAAGAACAAATTTAAAGGTTTTCTATGCAAACGCTCGTAGCATACCCAATAAATTTTCAGATTTAGAGGAGCTAGTGTTTACAGAAAATTATGATGTGATTGGCATAACAGAATCTTGGCTCAATACAGAAGATAGAGACTTTTTAGCAGAGTATTCACTTCCCGGTTATGTAATGTTTGAGAAAAGCAGAATAAATCGAAATGGAGGTGGCGTTTTACTTTATATCAAAGAAAGTCTTAACCCTACCCTCTTGTCAAAACCTCAAATTGTGAACGTCGACACATCTTTTGTGCTAATAAAGAATAATAAATGTACAAAAATAATACTTGCGTTAATATACAGACCTCCAGCTCAATCAGTGCAAGCTGACCGAGAAATTTACAAACAAATTGCAGATGTAAGTAACTCACAAGATACCGTAATTTTTGGCGACTTTAATTTACCTGTGACCAAGTGGGGCGATACTCTTACTTCACACTCCGGACATGACTTGTATACGAACTTGCAAGAGAGTTCGCTTTATCAATTTGTTCGAACGCCGACCCGTGGTAATAACGTTCTTGACATTGTACTTGCAACAAAAGAAGAATTGATAGAGAATTTGAATGTTGGTGATGAATTCAGTAACAGCGACCATCGTACGATAACTTTAACTTTAAAGTTTACTAGTAACGAACCAAATAGTAGCATCAAAAAAGTCCCTAATTTCAAGAAAGCAAACTTCCATGAACTTAGAGCTATGTTTAAAGAAACTGACTGGAGCTTTTTAATTAACAATAACAACATAAATACATCTTGGAAGTTATTCGAAACCACTTACCTAAAAGCAGTGCAAGACTGCATACCATCGAAAATACGGCGTCCAGGCCATAATAATAAGCCCAAATGGTGGAATAAAGATATTTCAAACTGCCTGCTTGCTAAAAAATTTGCTAATGATAGATTAAAATCCTCACAAAATGACGAAGAACGGGTGAAATTTGTAGAGCTACGACGCAAAGCCAAAAAGTTAATTAAGCAAAGTAAAAAGACCTTAGAGTTACATATTGCGAATCAAAGTAAAACAAACCCGAAAGAATTCTATAGTTATATCAGAAAGAAAAAAGTAGTTACTTCAACTGTTGGACCATTAGTCGATGAAAATGGAGAATACACCAAAGACGAAGTACAAATGAGTAATGCCCTCAATACCTTCTTTGCATCAGTTTTTACAACAGAAGACCTCAGTGATATCCCTACACCATCGCCGATTCAGATTGATAATTCAGATGTTCTAAGCAATATCACCGTTGCAGAGAGAGAAGTATTGAATTGTTTAGATAAACTCAAGGTAAATAAAACGCCTGGACCTGATACAATCTCGCCTAGAGTTCTAAAGGAAGCTAAGGATGAGCTCTCCAAACCACTGACATTACTATTCAATAAATCCTTGCAGTCTGGAACTATGCCTGATCAGTGGAAGCTAGCCAACGTAACACCGATATTAAAAAAGGCAGCAAATCCCTACCCAGTAACTATCGTCCAATTAGCTTAACCTCAGTTGTATGTAAAATGCTAGAAACGGTCATACGAGACAGACTCGTAAATCACTTACAGGAAAATAACATACTTAAAGATACTCAACACGGCTTTCGTAAAAAACGTTCCTGTTTAACAAACCTCTTAGACTTCTTCCACGATATCCTCAACCTCTACGATGAGAGTAAAGCTGTAGATATTATATACCTTGATTTTCAAAAGGCCTTTGACAAAGTTCCCCACAAACGTTTACTGCTAAAACTAAAAGTGCATGGAATACAAGACGGTGTGTTGAAATGGATAGAAAATTGGCTCAGCGACAGAAAGCAAAGAGTAGTCATAAACGGTAAGGCATCTAAATGGACCAATGTAAGTAGCGGGGTACCCCAGGGATCGGTACTAGGACCAATTCTCTTTCTAATTTATATCAACGACATACTGTAGATGAGGGTCTCACCTGTACAATCTCAAAATTTGCTGACGATACAAAAATTGCAAATAGCGTACTCTCAAAAGAACAAGTTGACGATATGCAACACAATCTAGATAAATTGTCATGTTGGGCCCAAATTTGGCAAATGAGTTTCAATGCGGATAAATGTAAAGTACTACATATCGGATACCTAAATGAGAAAGCAAACTATTCGATGAATGGCACTCGGCTTAAGAATGTAAACAGAGAAACCGATCTGGGAGTAACAATATCGAGTAACCTAAAACCGAGTCAACAATGTTCAGAAGTTGTTAAGAAGGCAAACAAAATAATTGGCTTTATAGGCAGGTCATTTGAGCATAAATCCAAAGAAGTTATCCAAACCCTTTACAATTCCTTAGTCCGCCCTCTTCTGGAATACTGCGTTCAATCCTGGTGCCCTTATTACCAAAAAGATATAAACAAGCTAGAACGAGTTCAACGTAGAGTTACCAAAATTATACCTAGCCTGAAGAACAAACCATACGAAGAGCGTCTTAGAGAATTAAATCTATTTCCTTTAACCCAGCGCAGATTAAGAGGTGACTTAATTCAAGTGTTCAAAATCATCAAAGGCATCGACAATATGAACTGTAGTAAGTACTTCACTATCGACCAATCTAATTACACGCGGGGAAACGGTTGCAAAATTATTGGTAAATCTTTTAACTCGCACGAATCTAAGAATTTCTTCTTCAATCGAGTTGTCAACTTGTGGAATGGGCTTCCCCGAGACGTTATAGACTGCAGCACCGTTGATTCATTTAAACTCCGCTTAGACAAATATCATGCATCAAACCCGCGACTGACTGCGTTTGTAAATTAATAACTTTATTTTATCCCCCCCTCAGTTACTAACCCCTCTGTCCCCTACTAACTTCCTAATCCTGCCACGGACATTAGTTCCAGGGCAGTAGTTCCCTTTCCAATGTTCCCTTACCCACTCTAAACCACTGTTTGGACACTTGATCCTCAGTGTTTTGGAGGACAAGCAGCCTAGAAGGGTCACTAGACCTGTTTTTGCTTGATTTCCTTTGTACTCTCTCTCTCTCTCTCATCACCTACTATAATTCTTCTTGCTGTCACCATTCACAACACCACCATAATTGAGTCTAGTATTGCCTCATTCACCGCTGACATATTAACGACTCTGTTCCCTATAGGCCCAACACTGGAACGTTTCAATAGATATACAGTTAGATATTAATAGAGAAACAGACAGAAAGACACACAGGCACACAGATAGACAGACAGACAGATAGATAAATAGATAGACAGACCGACACACACACAGATAGATCGATAAATATATAGATAGATAGATAGACAGAGATACGCAGATACTAGATAAATAGATCGATATTTAGATAGATCGATAGATAGATGAGAACAATCAAATCCAACACTGCAACATAAGAGAAACTATTGTTGAATACGTTACCAAAGGTTATGGAATCTGCACCAACATACCTGGGAAAAGAAAGAAAACAAATATATTATAAACTTATACATGAAGACATTTTAAATAAATGAGAACAGTGAAGGGGGATATCTTGGAGTTTCTTCAAACAAACATTATATTGCCATTAAACCCTTAGAAAGATACTATGGCGCATATATGTCCTGTTTTCTGGCTATTATCAGACAAATTTATTCAGATTCGGAAGGGTATATGGAATTCAAAGGGATAATGGAGATGTTCTTTACCCCACACATCCTTCCTAAGTTGTAAAAAATCGTCCAGTGATAGCAAGAATAAACTGTCAAAGTGCGTCATAATCATCAAAGGGGTAATACACAACGATAATAACAATGTAGGAACAAATTATATACATATTTCCGTCAGCTACACTCAATATTTCAAACAAATTAAAAATTAAAAAATATCCCAAATATTATTTTTTAATTTATTGCAAACATATTTACCCACAGATTACAAGAATATATATAAAATATGTTGTCTATTCGGAAGATACAAATTCCTCGTTCCTCAAAAAAACAAAAAACAAAAAAAGTGAATAAATATTTAAACAGCGGAAAAATTTACAGCCGATGACAAGCCCACCCCACAGATTCCAGACCCATTGTTCCCAAACACATAATACCACACAATATAGGTTTGATAAAAAACCATGATTGCATATGTAATTGGTAAAACAAAAAATAAAGTAATACATACATCATTACAAACATATATTTCATCATATCAACTCTACCCAAATAGGCTCTACCAAGTCAGTGGATTCAATGTGTGTTAGGCATCAAAACCTGAATGCCATGCGACATATGGAGTTAGTTGGCCGCTATAAGTCACCACTATAGCTTCCTATATATATATATATATATATATATATATGGCGCATACGTCCAGAGCCGACTCAAACTGATCAATTCACAAATATAAACAGAGCCTACTATAACATCATGGTAATACAAAGATTATTACAAATGTATATAACCAGAAACAACAAAATCTACTCATTTTACAAACCAATTGCGATAAACGAAAGCCAAGTCCTTTATTTTAGTCTGTTATTCTATATCTATCTATCTATCTATTGCCCGACGCCGTGATCCCCGAAGGGGTGGTCACGAACGAACCGCCTCCATGCACCTCTGTCCCCAGTCAGTCGACGCCCCTCCCCCCAACCAGCACCGCCTTCGTTCATATACTTCCTCACTCCATCCTTCCACCTCTCCTTCGGTCTACCTCTCCCTCTCTGTCCTTCCACCTCGCTCTCGTACACCCTCTTAGTCATTCTCTCGCTTTCCATACGTTCCATATGGCCAAACCATCTCAAGTTGTTCCTTTTCACACTTTCCAGCACATCTACCTCCACACCACACCTCCTTCTTACTTCTTCATTAGTCTGTCTATCCCTGCACGCACTTCTTAAATAATTCATTTCCACTGCTCTCACTCTTGGTCTGAGTCTCTCAACCAACGTCCATGCTTCACTTCCGTAAGTTAGTGTCGGGATTACCACACTGTCTTGCAAGGACTTCTTCACTTCCATTCTGACCACCCTATTTCTTGTTACTGCTTTCAGCGTTCCTACAACCCTCTTCCCCTGTTGTACCCTCTCCCGCACTTCTTCATCCATAGTCCCATCTTTACTAAACACACTGCCCAGATACTTAAAAGAGTTGACGATCTCCATAGCCTGACCGTTCAGCTTCACCTCACACTCTGTGACTTCACCCCTTTCGAAGACCATAACCTTGCTTTTCCCCGCATTTACCTTCAAATTCCGTTTTTCACACACTGTTCCAAACTCATTTACCAGAACCTGCAACTCCCATTCATTATCACTCATCAGAACTGTATCATCCGCAAACAGCAGTATAGGTAGCTTCCACTCATTTCCCTCTCTTTTCAGCGATACACCAACATCCACTGCTCTTGATAGTATATTCTATATACAAAGATAAAATTGCGGTTTATACCAAATTGTGTTTTTGGAAGTGGCCAGAACAATGCTACTTCATTCCAATTGGTTGTATTCCTTCTCATATTCATTCAAGTCTTCAAATGAAATTGCTCCGGTTAGACCCCTCCCATACCTTCCACCATTACCACCTAAGGGGAGACTGGCCGTTTGTTTGGTCTATTAATGAATTTATTCATATATGTTTTTAGTTTCGTCCCTAGACCTCCATCAAGCTTAGAAAAACACCCTCTAAACCCCCCTTCAAGATAAATTTGTACATTTTTTAGTAGAAATATGTCCCGGCCTTCCTCTTAAAATTGCAGACTTGCTATCGCTCGCCAGGAAATAATCGACACCTAAATGGCACAAAAGGTCTTAAAATTGACAACGAAATGGGGCGAAAGTTGTTAAAATCGCCAAACATCTTAACATCTGAAAACTAATGGGGCTAAACATGAGGGAGAAGGGGGTCCAGAAAAACGGTCTGCCTCCCCTTCATGTGTTGACTAATGTATGTAATATTTCCAGAGCCAGGATATGAGTTCCTACCCCGAGGATATTACCATCACTCAAGATGGGACTCGTTAGCCTTGGTCGACAACCCCTCTAGGGGAGATAACCTTATAAAAAATCCGGGTGGATGGGACTCGTCAGCCTTGGTCGGCAACCTGTCTAGGGGAGTAAACCTTATACAAATCAGTACTGCTATCTCAGGGTGAAGCAGGTTTGTGGATGAATTAGCCACACACCACTGTAGAAAAATAGTGGTAAAAAATACATAAAAGGCCTCGGAGTCAGGCGGACCCTAAATTGAGTGGTCAATCCTGTAAGTCCTACAGTAAACTGGCATGGGTTGTCCCTCTTACAGGGGATAGGTTTGCTTGGGGGCATTTTGTGTATGGCCACCCCCATTAAGGGGAGTAAGGCGTCTGGCAATAGATAGAAGATATATGACCTTAAGGGAGAGATGGGTTGTTTTTCTGGCCCTCTTCTCCCTCGTGCTTAGCCCCATTGGTTTTTAGATTTTAAGACGTTCAGCCCATTAGTTTGGCGATTTTAACATTTTTCGCGCCATTTAGTTGTCAATTTTAAGACTTAGGTGTGGATTTTTTCCTGGCGAGCGAGAGTGAGCCTGAAATTTTAGAAGGAATCGGCCTTCGGGCGGGACATTTTTCTACCGAAGAATGTACAAATTTATCTTAAAGGAGGGGTCTAGGGGGTGTTTTTCTAAGCTTAATGGAGGTCTAACGAGAAATAACGGAGCTAAGAAATAACGGAATAAATAAATAAATAGACCAAAAAAACGGCCCTAAGGAGAAGAGAGGGGGAAATTGAAAAGTTGGGTCAGAGAGGGTTTTCTTTTCTTTGTGTTAATCCTTTAATCAAAAAATACCTCCACCAACCTGAGTGTGACATTACTGCGACAAGATGAAAAGTGACATTGTTCTGAGAAGTACCGCCATACAAATACAAAGCAAATAAATAAGTATAAGCTAATGATTTGATCTTAAAAGGTCATATGTTAAGATTACCCTATTTTGGTGCAGGGAGTGTTATGGAGGAAGAATACACTATTGTGCCGATGTCCTTGCTATTTTTGCTCAATATACGTCGCCCTAGTGCCATATCCGTAGCCTGGAGCGAATACAAACAAGCTGTAATGCAAAGATCAGGGTTAATCCTCCATATACAGTATTTGTCTACTTTATTCATTCTCCTATTCTGTGGCCTTAATAATATCAAGCGGAACTTTACTATGTACAGTGAGCGGTGTGGCCCCTTACCAAGCATATCATCACTCTCTCTCCTATTTTCGTAATTGTACATTTGTGATAACTTGATAAAATAAACTGGTTTATTAAATATTGTGTTTAAGACAGCACCAATTATGGCCTGTAACAATAAATCAACTTCACATTCATACCGGCTATATAATTGGTATATACGTACCGGTATATATATATATATATATATATATATATATATATTACACCCCCTTACCTTAAGCTGACAAAATTATGATCAGTATACAGTATTGTGATTAATTCGACATGTATAATAATTCGAAAATTACTACGTAAACATGATAAACAAATTACTGTAGCCAGTTAGTTATCTGCTATTTCCAGCGATGGGAATAATTGTCTGATATATAAATATATTATCACACATAACTACAGGCCACATATCTACTGTATATAAACACATGCACAAATACAGGAGAGACAATTTACGCCAAAAAGTCCATTATATTGTATTCAGACTGGCAAAAATGAAAGCGTTATAATGAGTACAAAGCCTTATTAAGATCGGCTGAATATACGAGTTAAAAATGTAACATAAACCCGGAGAAGAGCCTCCTGAAGCAGACAAACGCTACAGACTAACTAGGCGAAGGGTTCTGAAGATGAGGAAAACGACCACCACTACCACCACCACCACCACGGGAAGGAGGCATTAACAGTTGGAGAACCTCAGAGAACAGTATCGTAATCTGTTGGAGAAGTAATACGCGCGCAGAAACACGTCAAACACAGACACCTACACACACGCATACACAGACACACACACACACACACACACACACACACACACACAATGCATACTGTACATACATATACGTGTGTGTGTGTGTGTGTGTGTGTGTGACAAAATGTAACAAGAAAAATAGCTTACTGTACAATGGCAGCAAAATTAACTGACACTATAAAATACAAACAACTTATGATTATATAACTACGTATACTGAATGTCAGCTGGCGTGTTAAAACCAGATACGTCAACCATACAATTATGTCAACACCATAATTATAACCTGAAATATACCACTCTAAAATTACGTATCCAAAGGGAGGGGGGGGGGGGGGGGGGGAGGGGGCGGGAGGTAGTTTTTTCGTTTGATCATATAATATATTTTTTTAATTTGTTTCCTAGACCTCTTTCAAGACCCCCCTTCGAGCTATATTTGTAAATTTTTCGGTAAAAAATGTCCCGGCCAAAGGCTGCTCGCCAAGAACAATTTTTACACCTAAATGGCACGAAAGGTCTTAATATTGACAAGGAAATGAGGTGAAAGGTCGTAAAATCACCAAAATAATAGGGCGAACGTCATAAAATCTCATAAGAAATGGGGCTGAACACAAGGGAGACGGGGGGGGGGGGGTCCAGAAAAAATACAAATAGCTTCCCCTTCAGCGTTGTGTAGCTATGAACCAGCCCCCCCCCCCCCCCCCAGTTCAGTACGACTGTAACAGTTAGGGGGGGGAGGGGGGGGATGTTTGTCACTCAGATCATCGGTCACCCCCACCATCCTTGACAAGTCACTCACTCACTCACTCAGGGGGTCGCTTTCTTATTCTCTCTTTCTCTCCCTCTCTCTCTCTCTCTCTCTCTCTCTCTCTCTCTCTCTCTCTCCTCTTAAAATTGCAGGCTCGCTTTCGCTCGCCAGAAAAATATCGACACCGAAATGGCACGGAAGGTCTTGGTATCGATAAAGAAAGGTCATAAAATCGACAAACTAATGGGGTGAACGTCATACTGTATATTATCAAAACTAATGGGGGTAAACATGCAGGAGATGGAGGGCCCCCCAAAAAACGACCCATCCCCCTTTATCTAACCTAAGCAACACTATTGTAACCTTAATTCAACCTATCTTATCCAAACTTATCCTAATGAGACTTAATTAACCCTCTCACGTTCTTGAAGCAATTTTGAGCCTATTAGGGATACTTTAAAGCATTTGTTACCATCAGGGGTATTTAGAAACCTTTAGTTTAGTTACTTCAGCCTCTACAGTTGTCTTTGAGTTAGCTGTGGGCAGAAAACTAATTTTGGAGAGGTAATTATAAGAGTGAGAGAACTCTATTTATTATTGCTAATCTGGCAACCTCTGCATCATAAAAACGTGAAAGGGATCTGCCGTTTTTCTGGACCTCTTTATCCCTCGCGTTTATCCCTATTAGTTTTGACAATTTAAAACGTTCGGCCCATTAGTTTGGCGATTTTAACACCTTTAGCTCTATTTCGTTGTCAATTGTAAGACCTATCATGCCATGTAGGTGTTGATTTTCTCCTGGCGAGCGAAAGCGAGCCTGTAATCATAAGAGGAACCTAAGGCCGGGAAATTTGTCTACTAAGAAATGCACAAATTTATTTTGAAGGAGGTCTAGGGGGTGTTTTTCTAAGTTTGAGGGTGGTCTACCGAGGAAACTAAACAAAATAATTAATTAATCAATAAATATACCAACAAAACAGCCACTAGCACCTTAAGGGGAGGTTTTTAATTTGTTCCCTAGACCTCCATCAAGCTCAACATTAGACCCCCTAGACCCCCTTTCAAAATAAATTTGTACATTTTTCGGTAGAAAAATGTCCTGGCCAAAGGCCGGTTCCTCTTAAACTACAGGCTCGCTATCGCTCGCCAGGAAAAAATCGACACCTAAATGGCACGAAAAGTATCAAAATTGACAGAAATAGGGCGAACGTTCTTAAAATCGCTTAACTAATGGGGCGAACATCTTAAAATCCCAAAAACAATAGAGCTAAACATGAGGGAGAAAGGGGTCCAGAAAAAAATCTCTCAAGAGGAAATCTCCCCTTAACTAAATCTACTTGCAGTACAGGTAAGTAAGCTTTGGCATACATATAATATAACATAGTCCAAATGGGCGGGTGCCCAACCCCGAAAGGAGTTGAAATAGGGGAGCTATCCCCCCGCCAAAGGCGGCTTTCTAGGGCCTTTCCTAGCTGATGCTGAGAGGATTGGGTTCTAGTCATGTGGTGATAGGCTGTTGTGACGCATGTCGAGTATGAGCATGCTGTACAGAACGCCCAGTCAGGCCCCACTCTCGCTAGGATCGTCAGGGCAGGAACTTTGGCTGTAGTCTGTGTAGAGTTTCCTAACTTAGTTTATGTGAGCCGTTGTACTATAAGTATTATAAATATGTATTTTGTTTTCATCTGAGTCAACGAGTTCTATTTTATATCATTAGTTATAAGTATTGTGTGTGGGACTTATATGTAATGATGAGGAGAAGAGAGAGAGTTATGTAACGACGGCCTGTGAGCGCGCCACGAGGTAGGTAGGCCTCCCTCCCTCCTCCCTCCTCCCTCTCAGCGCGTGGGAAATCCTTTGTCGATCCCAGATTGAGAGAGAATATTACGTAACGATTGCTAGTGGGCGGTCCTTAGTAGTTGGCGATATGCTCACTAGAGGGCCGAGTATAAAAAGGAGAGGTCCTCGCCACAATTCTTTAGAACTCATCAGGCAGAGCGACTTCTCATATCCCTTGCAACTATCCATATTCTTCCGACTGATGTGAACTTTCTCTACTCTCTGAACAGCCTATCTTCTTCTCTTCTCGTCCCTTTTTAACCAATGACCCCTTTGGTGCAGATTTAGTCAGCCAAAGTATTATCGCTTGAGTTCTCACGAGATAAGTGCCTGTTAGATAGCCTATTTTTGGAAGGGTTAACTAGAATAGGATTGATTGATGTTTGTTGCACTCGTATATGCATTTCCCTGTGTGCGATTATTCATGTTCCTGTTTTCTGCTGGTTTAGGCAATGCTAGACTGGGATAGGGTTTCTGAGTTGTGATTTCCTATGAGTACTAGGTTGCGGTTGAACCAGTACAATTGCAACGGAGACGTGGAACGCCTAGGTGGTCTTTCTGACTGTGTACCGTGGGAGTTTAGCACTGTGTTGCGAGTGAGGGCTTTTGCCTCTGCCACCCAACACTGTGCTATCTCATTTGCTTGACTTTGAGAGGATCGCCAGGAGAGAACCAGATACTAGTGATCTGGATCTCTCAAGAGAGCATCCCGTCAATTAACGTAATTTGGCCGCACAGTCTTAAGGACCTCGCTAGGCTACGAGCCGCTTGCTCAGCCATTGTCTCTTAACCTTATGTATCCCAGCTAGACTTTGCTCGACCAGCAGATACAGCATAGTATTGAAGCTTCTCCTTATGTATATTATTGTTTATGCACTATTGATTTCATGTGTGGCACGCTTAGCTACTTCAGAGATTAGTGGCCCACGAGCACAATCTTAGTAGGCTATTGCCAGTGCATTGTCGGAGTACTTCTTCTTAATGTTTGCCATATCCTATTGCTTATTCTTATAATTCTTCTTATGTCAATTTAAAGCCTTTAATTACCAGTGAGTTATTCATTAAATTGCTGTTCAAAATCCGATACTTACTTCTTATGAGTATTCGAGAAGCATCTAACTTATCAGAAGATTCCTTGCTTGATGCTCGAGGACTATTGTTTAACGTAACGTAATAGTGCCGATCCGAAGTAGAGGGTGGAGGACTTCTTAAGTTCTTAGTTCAAGGGTGGATTACTTCGGCTTCGGCCAACACTATTCTTTAGTGTTGTAGTACTGTCTTCTTTGTTTGATTGTTGACCAGACTAGATAACTCCCGTCTTGTTATTAGTCTGCTGTGTGAAACGCTAGTACCGAGTTCTTGTATACCCCGTTATAGCAGATAGAACTCTGGAGGGTAGTGGCGTTTTTTGTTCGGCTGGCAGTACTCTGGGGTTGGGATCGTGTGTTTCCGTTGTGGCAGCGAGCCATACTCGAGTCCTGTGTAAGAGCCCTAGTGTACCCGAGTGCCCGGTCGTAACAAATGGCGACCTTGCTTAGGATTTTGTGAACAGTATAATTTTTTGCAGAGTTGTACAACATTTGTTTGTTCGTACTTTAGCGTACATATTGAAGAATATTTTTTTTTGTAAGGCAATTAGGAGAGCATTTAAGAGACTCCAGTTAATTTAGTAATTAGTGCTTACATAAGGGAGTTTAACACTTTTGTCTCGAGAATTTTTTGTGAACTTCAGTATGTCGTGCCCTAGTACTGACGAGGAGCGAGAGATGCCATTTGAGGAGGTGCCGTTAGTAACTAGTGAGGAGGATGCTAGACTTTTTGTGAGTAAGCGGTACCACGTGACGGAGGAGAGGCTGACTGGGGTGAATGTTTATGGCTTGCACCTGATAGCCAAGGTTTTGGGTCTATCCAATGTAGGAGGGATGTCCAAGGGGGAGCTGATTTCCTGGGTGTTGCGTGGGCGACATGGGGTTTCGGAGGAGAGGGCGTTTGGGGGGTTCCTCCCCAGATCCCCTCTCACTCGACTCCCACAGTGCCGTCCACTCAGTTGCCGGAGGTTAGCACTCTCCCACAGAGGGATGAGAATTGGAAGATTGGAGTGCCCTCGGGCGGTGCGTATGGTGGTTCCCCAGTTCTTGCCCCCCCTCCTTCAGTAGTGGCAGCTCCCTCTTCCTGCCTGTCTCCAGATATGATATTTAGACTTGAGCTTGCTAAAATTGAGGCTGAGTCTAGGAAGCAGGAGAATGAGACGAGGAGGCATGAGATTGAGGTTAGGAGGCAAGAGGATGAGACCAGGAGGCACGAGGCTGAGCTTAGGTACGACTCAGAGAAATATTGTGCTCAAATAGATTTAGATAAGACTCGTGCAGAGTCGACAGGGATTCGGATGGGCCGTGAGGGCCAAGTAAGAGAACAGTCCTTGTCCCACTTAGTCAAGTTGGTGCCGGCATTTAGTGAAACTGAAGTCACAGAATTTTTTAATCGTTTTGAGAAGAAGTGTAGGGAGCATAATTGGCCTGAAGAGAAGTGGGCAGCTCTAGTCTCCTCAAGACTTACGGGTAAGGGTCTGAAGGCTTATGATGCACTGCCTTTAGAGTCTTGCATTGACTACCCAGTATTGAAGAGAGCTGTCCTACGGGCATACGAGTTGCAACCAGAAACATATCTATTGAAGTTTCGGTGTGTTACAAAGACTAGGGAGGCGACCTTTCTTGAACATGCCCGGGACTTAAAAGATGCACTTACAAACTGGACACGTTCTGAGAAAGCTGAGACGGCCGAACAGTTGACTGAGCTGTTTCTGCTCGAGCAGTTTTATAAGTGTACTGGTGCAGATATGACTTTAACTATTAAAGAAAAGAACCCTAAAACTCTACAGGAGGCAGCTGAGATGGCTGACCTCCGGCTATCACTAATTCGTGGGTGCGGGTCTGCCCAGCGTAGTGAGGCAGGTAACAAGGGGCGTGATGCCCCACCCCCCCGAGTTAGTGATATACTTTATGCAAACAAGTACAAGAGCTATGATACCAAGACTGACCACAAGACTAGCACCGTCCCATTTAAGAAGGGGCCGGGCCCTTCCCAGTACCAAGGGAAGCCCAGAGGGGAGTTGGAGTGTTATCATTGTCATGAAAAGGGGCACTTTGCAAGAGTCTGTCCTAGCAAACCACCTACAGCAGCTGTGTCTTTGGCCTGCAACATTGGTGTGTCTCCGAAGTCTTCTGAGTTTGCCCGGGGCAGTTCGTCAGAGGCTGAGGCACAGCCAATGCAGAAGCACCTGGGAGGCTCGAACCCTGCTCAGGATGTTTTTTGCGACCATAGAGGACGGGGTTGCGTGATGTGGGCGGGGCGCAAGCATGGAGTAGAGGTCTTGCGTGATACAGGTGCTTCCCAGACTCTGATGAATAACTTGACTGGCTACCCTATAAATGCGGCTCGGGTGGTAGTGGTGCAGGGTATTAATGCAACTCGGTCATACCCGCTGGTGCGGTTGGAGTTGGAGGTGGATGGTGTGACACGTGAATTGGATGTCGGGATTGTGGAGAAACTGCCAGTGGAGGGCGTCGACCTTCTTCTCGGCAACGACTTTGCAATGCCCGCTTCTGAGGTTCTACCCTTAGTCGTTGCCGAGAGGACGGCCGACGTGAGTAGGGAAGAGCAAGAGTGTGTCGAGCGGTGCCAGGCAGAACCCATGGTGTGTGCTGTCACCCGAGCTCGGGCAGCTAAAGTGTCACAGCCTAGTCCTCCGTCTTCAGACCAGCAGAGGAACGATCAACAGGAGGAGGCTAAAGCTGGAGTTGGTTTTAAGAGTTTTGACTCGGCGGCTCTCCTGGGTGATTCAGTATTGGCACCTATGTTAGAGTCTGGAGAGGCCCCAGGACCTGTCACAGCTAGTGAGGAGGTAGGGCCGGAAGAGACTCCGAGGCAGCAACGTTGCACACGGAGAGAAAAAAGGGTTGCTCAGTTTGATATTGGGGGAGGACTTGGGTTGCTTCGGAAGCATCTAGACAGGTTGGTTCCCTCAGATATTTGTAAACTGCAGTTGGAGGATCCGGAAGTTCAGAAGTGTGGTAATGGTGCTGTCGAGATTAAACACGAGGACGGGGAAGCATGTCATGTGAACCTGTTGGAGGAGTTTGTGAGGCAACCACCTGAGCAGCCTACTGTCCCTGCGTTGGTCTGCCGCGGCCAAGGTGGAGAAGGAGAGGGGGGTAGTAGGGCACAGGTGGAGGAGAGAAGGGATTGTCATGTCTCGGCGGAACAGTGGGCGGGGGACACGAGTCTGGTGGCTGTGGAAGCGCTAGAGCACCTGCCTGAGCAGCAGTGTGCAGCACTCCAGCACCAGCTCGGTTCATACCCCACTGGTCGTGCCGAGCCCCTGAGTCTCACAACTCGGGCGGTGCAAGATGTTCCACGGGCAGGTCACGTGAATGTTGAAAGACCGTTAGCCTCGTTGTTTCGGTGGTTCAAGGTGGGCGACGAGGCTTTGGCATGGTTGCCAGGTCAGGGTCGACCCATGGCTGCCAAGGGTGGTGGTCAAAAGGAGGACATTGAGCAGATTGGTAAGGTCGGCTGTGGTATCGCAGTGCCCGGTCGTCGCATAGCCTCCCAATGCTGCTCTAGTCTAATGCAACAGCCCTACCATAGACCGACTGTATCTGGCCATGTCGCTGAAAGCGGTGATGCTGCGCAGGCAGATGTCGTCACAAGGAATGCGGGGGTGCGCATGTACGGTATCGGCGGGGAAGCCTTAGCAATAATGAACTGTGGGAGTGACTGCACGGGTGGTACTGATTGTCCCTCTCATGACCTGGCTGTTCTAGGGACGAAGGTGGAGAAGGAGGGAGACTACAGGTTAGAAGCTGCGGTCTCGGCTGGGTTGTGGGAGGGCACTAGGCATGTTGTTCGTGGAGACAGTGCAAGGCAGTTATTTACTAGGCTATGGCAGTACTTTCGCATGTTTGTTGCTTCTCCAGGCCTGATGTACGGGGTAGAATCCGACATGCAGGCTGGAGATAGTGCAAGGCTCAGTTTAATTCCCTACCGTATAAATCCTGCTCGACAGCCTATGGTGCAAGCAGAGCTGGATTACGTGTGGACGAAGGGTCTGAGGGATAAGGAATGTCGTGAGTGGTCGTTGCTTGTAACTTTGTCCGAGCGTGCTAAAGAGGTATGTGGTTTTGTTGTGGACGGGAGTACCTACCAGTGCAATGTTATGCCTGACGGACTTAAAAATGCACTAGCAACGTTTCAGAACCTGATGAATGAAAGTGAAAAGGACGATGATGCGCTGGGGCATTTCGAGGTCTATGTTCCAGCCTATGGTCCGGTCGTTGTAGTTTACCCAGATCATCACCCTCTCAAGATCTTGGACCAGTTTCACAATCGGAATATGAGGCTGACCAGGTGGTCACTAAGGTTATTGGTATATAACCTGGACATACGCCATATTGCCGGTTGTGACAACGTGGTTGCAGATGGTCGTTCAAGGGTATATGATCCTGGGTAGATTGACACACGGGTAGCCTCCTGCTTTAGTTTGAATAGTATTTTGCGCTTGGTGCTTGTTGGCTCGCGGTTGTAGCCCAGCGTATTGGGTCGTAAAGCAGGATTGTTGAGCGTTTGGTATAGAAGAAAATAGGCTGCCCTTATAGTGCAGCCGGAAAAAACATATTAAAATATAAAAATCATATAAAAACTTTCTTTTTGATATAGATAATTGTATAAGTTTGTCATAGCCTATAGAGTTTGAGTAGTCCACGAACTATCAAACGGCTGAGCTGCTGTAAGCTCGCTCTGGGAGCATGATATTATGTCTTTTACTATTGTTGGGAGGAGTTATGAAATGTGAATTTTTTTTTTTATAAGATGTGTTTTAGTGATAAACTCAGCGTTGTTTTAGTGCCATGCGGTCGCTGGGTGTGAGGGGTTTGATGGGGTTCTGTATATCAGATTTTAGCTCAGGGTTGAGCAAGTAAAATCTTGGGGGAGGTGTGACGCATGTCGAGTATGAGCATGCTGTACAGAACGCCCAGTCAGGCCCCACTCTCGCTAGGATCGTCAGGGCAGGAACTTTGGCTGTAGTCTGTGTAGAGTTTCCTAACTTAGTTTATGTGAGCCGTTGTACTATAAGTATTATAAATATGTATTTTGTTTTCATCTGAGTCAACGAGTTCTATTTTATATCATTAGTTATAAGTATTGTGTGTGGGACTTATATGTAATGATGAGGAGAAGAGAGAGAGTTATGTAACGACGGCCCGTGAGCGCGCCACGAGGTAGGTAGGCCTCCCTCCCTCCTCCCTCCTCCCTCTCAGCGCGTGGGAAATCCTTTGTCGATCCCAGATTGAGAGAGAAAATTACGTAACGATTGCTAGTGGGCGGTCCTTAGTAGTTGGCGATATGCTCACTAGAGGGCCGAGTATAAAAAGGAGAGGTCCTCGCCACAATTCTTTAGAACTCATCAGGCAGAGCGACTTCTCATATCCCTTGCAACTATCCATATTCTTCCGACTGATGTGAACTTTCTCTACTCTCTGAACAGCCTATCTTCTTCTCTTCTCGTCCCTTTTTAACCAATGACCCCTTTGGTGCAGATTTAGTCAGCCAAAGTATTATCGCTTGAGTTCTCACGAGATAAGTGCCTGTTAGATAGCCTATTTTTGGAAGGGTTAACTAGAATAGGATTGATTGATGTTTGTTGCACTCGTATATGCATTTCCCTGTGTGCGATTATTCATGTTCCTGTTTTCTGCTGGTTTAGGCAATGCTAGACTGGGATAGGGTTTCTGAGTTGTGATTTCCTATGAGTACTAGGTTGCGGTTGAACCAGTACAATTGCAACGGAGACGTGGAACGCCTAGGTGGTCTTTCTGACTGTGTACCGTGGGAGTTTAGCACTGTGTTGCGAGTGAGGGCTTTTGCCTCTGCCACCCAACACTGTGCTATCTCATTTGCTTGACTTTGAGAGGATCGCCAGGAGAGAACCAGATACTAGTGATCTGGATCTCTCAAGAGAGCATCCCGTCAATTAACGTAATTTGGCCGCACAGTCTTAAGGACCTCGCTAGGCTACGAGCCGCTTGCTCAGCCATTGTCTCTTAACCTTATGTATCCCAGCTAGACTTTGCTCGACCAGCAGATACAGCATAGTATTGAAGCTTCTCCTTATGTATATTATTGTTTATGCACTATTGATTTCATGTGTGGCACGCTTAGCTACTTCAGAGATTAGTGGCCCACGAGCACAATCTTAGTAGGCTATTGCCAGTGCATTGTCGGAGTACTTCTTCTTAATGTTTGCCATATCCTATTGCTTATTCTTATAATTCTTCTTATGTCAATTTAAAGCCTTTAATTACCAGTGAGTTATTCATTAAATTGCTGTTCAAAATCCGATACTTACTTCTTATGAGTATTCGAGAAGCATCTAACTTATCAGAAGATTCCTTGCTTGATGCTCGAGGACTATTGTTTAACGTAACGTAATAGTGCCGATCCGAAGTAGAGGGTGGAGGACTTCTTAAGTTCTTAGTTCAAGGGTGGATTACTTCGGCTTCGGCCAACACTATTCTTTAGTGTTGTAGTACTGTCTTCTTTGTTTGATTGTTGACCAGACTAGATAACTCCCGTCTTGTTATTAGTCTGCTGTGTGAAACGCTAGTACCGAGTTCTTGTATACCCCGTTATAGCAGATAGAACTCTGGAGGGTAGTGGCGTTTTTTGTTCGGCTGGCAGTACTCTGGGGTTGGGATCGTGTGTTTCCGTTGTGGCAGCGAGCCATACTCGAGTCCTGTGTAAGAGCCCTAGTGTACCCGAGTGCCCGGTCGTAACACTGTCTATCCGAGTGAGAACTGAGCGATCTCTGCCATACCCATAGCTTACTCTGACTGTTCCTTTTACTTATATATCTTCTAGATCTCAAGTGGCGGCGTCTTTTCCGTGGATTGACCTCCCTACTGCCAACCTAGAAGTTGGCAGATTGGGAGCCAAAGCGTCACATTTTTCCCTTACCCCTCAACTTTCCCTTCATAATTGCTGAGGGGCACAGGGCCTTGGGTGGGGCTTTGGTTTCCCGGGCGTTTCCGCACCCTCCTCAGCTCCCTGCCTTGGAGTGGCTTCGGTCACCCGGGCTTTGTTAGTGGTAAGTAGGGAGGATTTTGTGGGGGCGCTCGTTTATGGCCTTGGCCTTGCTCGAGACCTTGGGGCTGTTCGGCCAGACAGCCTGGGGAACAACAACAACAACAACAACATAGTCCAAATAAGTATAAACCTAAACGTGATATAATTAATTTGAATACATATAATATAACATAGTCCAAATACATATAATATAATACATATAATATAATATATATAATATAACATAGTCCAAATACATATAATATAATACATATAATATAACATAGTCCAAATACATATAATATAATACATATAATATAACATAGTCCAAATACATATAATATAATACATATAATATAACATAGTCCAAATACATATAATATAATACATATAATATAATACATATAATATAATATATATAATATAACATAGTCCAAATACATATAATATAATATATATAATATAACATAGTCCAAATACATATAATATAGTACATATATAATACATAATTATAATATAACAGTCCAAATATATATAATATAATACATATAATATAATACATACTTATAATATAATACATATAATATAACATAGTCCAAATACATATATAATATATATAATGTAACATAGTCCAAATACATATAATATAATATATATAATATAACATAGTCCAAATACATATAATATAATACATAATTATAATATAACATAGTCCAAATACATATAATATAATATATATAATATAACATAGTCCAAATACATATAATATAATACATATAATATAATACATATAATATAACATAGTCCAAATACATATAATATAATACATATATAACAGTCCAAATACATATAATATAATACATATAATATAACATAGTCCAAATACATATAATATAATACATATATAATACATAATTATAATATAACATAGTCGAAATACATATAATATAATACATATAATATAACAGTCCAAATACATATAATATAATACATATATAATACATAATTATAATATAACATAGTCCATACATATAATATAATATATATAATATAACATAGTCCAAATACATATAATATAATACATATAATATAACATAGTCCAAATAAGTATAAACATAAACGTGATATAATTGATTTTTCATATACAATTTTCAGTTAACCCCTTGAACCCCCTTCAGTTAACCCCCAGAAGTTTGAAGCTCTGACGCGTTTTAGCATTGTATTTTTGGCTATCATTAGACGATTTTATGAAGGATCTGTGGGTATTAAAGGGGTAAAAACTATCCCAATCGACCTTCTGACTTCCATATACCCTTCCTAATCTGAATAAAATCGTCAAATAATACCCAGAAAAAAGAAAAAAAGAAGTGCGTCATCGATCCTCAGAGGGTTAAAATAATATACGTGAACCTATTGTGTTTTCCTCTTCTATGTCCCAGTAATGAGCTTCCAAAATCGTTAAGGGGAGATGGGCTGTTTTTATGGTCTCTCCTCTCCCTCATGCTTATCCCCATTAGTTTAAGACGTTTGCCCCATTAGTTTGTCGCTTTTAAGACCTTTCGCCCGATTTCTTTGTCAATATTAAGACTTTCGTGCCCTTTAGGTGTCGATATGTTTTCCTGGCGAGCGATAGCGAGCATGTAATTCTGGAGGAACCGGCCTTCGGCTGTGAAAATTTATATAGAAAATTTACAAATTAATCTCGTAGGGCGACATAATGAATGTTTTTTTTTTTTAAATAAATGAATATATAAATAAATAGACCCCCAAAATAACCACTGTCCCCTTAAACATAAATGCTTCTGTTATGAGCGGCCAACAGTAGTGGCAGCCATTCCACAAACCTGTAATTGATTTAGTGAAGCCGTAGATGAAAACCGACCCTCAATTTGATTTGCATTTATATTGGTTGTAATTCTGTGGTGGAATGAAAACAACAACAACAACAACAAAAAACAACAACAACAATAAACAACAACACCACCACCAACAACAACAACAATAAACAACAACACCAACAACAACAACAATAAACAACAACAACACCAACAACAACAACAACAAAAACAACACCGGGATGGTCCCACGTAGCTCCCCAGGACAAATACAAGTTACTATAGCCGGGTTTGTTTTCAGTGGACGGTAAATGGAGTCCCTTAGCAGCTGATTTATCGATGCTTAACTCCTTGAGGAGCATAATTATGATGCATGTGACAGTTTATTCTGGCTGGAATTCGTCAGCTGGAAATGTACAACCTATGGATCATGTACAATACATTTCATATCTCAAAAAAAAAAAAAAAAAAAAAAAAAAAAATATATATATATATATATTTTTTTTTTTTGAGATATGAAATGTATTGTACATGATCCATAGGTTGTACATTTCCAGCTGACGAATTCCAGCCAGAATAAACTGTCACATGCATCATATGCTCCTCAAGGGGTTAAGCATCGATAAATCAGCTGCTAAGGGACTCCATATAGTAACTTGTATTAAATTTTGTCCTGGGGAGCGACGCGGGCCCATCCTGGTGTTGGTGTTGTTGTTGTTGTTGTTGTTGTTGTTGTTGTTATTGTTGCTGTTGTTGTTGTCATTTCACCACAGAATAACAACCAATATAAATGCAAATCAAATTGAGGATCGTTTTTCATCTACGGCTTCACTAAATCACTTACAGGTTTGTGAAATGGCTGCCACTACTGTTGGCCGCTCACAACAGAATGGCTGCCACAACTGTTGGCCGCTCATAACAGAATGGCTGCCACTACTGTTGGCCGCTCATAACAGAATGGCTGCCACAACTGTTGGCCGCTCACAACAGAATGGCTGCCACTACTGTTGGCCGCTCACAACAGAATGGCTGCCACAACTGTTGGCCGCTCATAACAGAATGGCTGCCACTACTGTTGGCCGCTCATAACAGAAGCATTTATGTTTAAGGGGACAGTGGTTATTTTGGGAGTCTTATTTATTTATATATTAATTTATTTAAAAAAACAAACATTCATTATATCGCCCTACGAGATTAATTTGTACATTTTTCTATATAAATTTCACAGCCGAAGGCCGGTTCCTCCACAATTACATAGGTTATATGATTATACTGTATATACAGTATATATATGCTAAAACCAACAATATTAATACAAATATTCATCAAAATAAAATAATTATTATAATAACAATAAATATTTAATTACCGTATATAAATATAAGGTCAAAATCGCCTGACGCCTGCGAAATCACAGAATGCTATATATCATGATACTGTACGAGTAAATCACAGAATGCTATATATCATGATACTGTACGAGTAAATCACAGAATGCCATATATCATGATACTGTATGAGTAAATCACAGAATGCTATATATCATGATACTGTACGAGTAAATCACAGAATGCTATATATCATGATACTGTATGAGTAAATCACAGAATGCTATATATCATGATACTGTACGAGTAAATCACAGAATGCTATATATCATGATACTGTAAGAGTAAATCACAGAATGCTATATATCATGATACTGTACGAGTAAATCACAGAATGCTATATATCATGATACTGTACGAGTAAATCACAGAATGCTATATATCATGATACTGTACGAGTAAATCACAGAATGCTATATATCATGATACTGTACGAGTAAATCACAGAATGCTATATATCATGATACTGTACGAGTAAAGAACGAAGATGAAAGTTTACTTAGAGTTCCTCCTTAAAAAAAACTAGCAGGGGTACCCGGCGTTGCCCGGGTACTACCACCACTACTACTACCATAATCACCATCATCAATCACTACTACCACAATCATCACAATACTACTACTACCATAATCACCGGCCTCGACCTCCCTGTGCCTCCTTAAACGGCGACCTCGACTTCGGCCGCTAAATGACCTCCGATTTTGGATCTGACCTCATCCGTACCCCCATTTTGGGGGGCTGCGAACAACTTTCGTTCCATACACCTTTTCGATCGGAGGCCTCCTTCTGCCCCAAACGGCCATTTTTTCATGTTTTTTTTTTTTCAATTTCGGCCTCGAAACGACCTCCGATCGTGGCCTCGCCCCCTCTATGACCTGACCCAGGTCAATTGACACCCATATGCAAAGTTTCAGCTCCCCAGGTCCAAAACTGCGGCCGCCTATTAAGAACACACAGACAGACAAACAGACACACGAACTGATTTAATAATATAGATTAGACGACGAACGAGTGGAAGGGGTGAACAAACAAATGAACTAACAGATGAACGGACGAACACACACACACACACACACACACACACACACACACACACACACATTTATACACAGCCCGTAGCCTAGTAGGTAGCGCTCTCGTCTCACACACGAGGGATCGGGGGTTCAATCCCCCGGCCGGGCGGAGACAAATTGGGCTTGTCTCCTTTCATGTGTTAGCCTCAGTTCACCTAGCTGTAAATAGGTACCTGGAATAAGTGGACGACGTTGTGACGTCCCATCTGGGGTTGGCAAAAATGGTACAAGGCGAGATGGGTATCATATGGTTCACCTAAGCTACTGGTCAACCTAAGCCTTCGGGTGAGACTGGTACCGTAGTGAGAATGGTACCATACAGATTAACCCTAAGCCTTCGTTTCCAGATGTCGCCAATTGGCTAAAATACAGACTACACACACATCCACAGCCATTCCAACGATACATAAACACTTAACATGCATTTCACGCAATACATTCCCAGTTAAGGAGGCGCGATAATAATGAGCTTAGCTCGCATTGCGTGGATTCCCCTTGACGAAACAAGCAAGTGAATAACACACACACACACACACACACACACACACACATCACAGCAAGGTATGGACATAAGATAATAAAGACTATACACAGAGAATAATGTTAAGGAGGGATGGCCAGGTTTTCTGGCCTTCCTTTCTTACCCATGTTTAGCCCCATTAGTTTTGAAATTTTAAGACGTTCGGCCCATTAGTTTGATGATTTTAAGACTTTACGCCCCATTTCTTTGTAAATATTAAGACCTTTCGTGCTATTTAGGTGTCGATCTTTTTTCCTGGTGTATCGTTAACGATAGTGAGCCTGTAATTTTGGAAGAACCGGCCTTCGACCGGAAGAAATTTCTACCGAAAAATGTACAAATTAATCTAAAAGAGGGAGGGCTAGGGAGGAAACTAGAAAAATAATTAATAAATGAGAAATCGACCAAAAAGTGAGCCATCCCCCTTAATACTGCCAGCTGAAACACCAAACATTCAGTAAATCAACAAGAGCGCCCGACAGCGAGTATATATCGTGTAACTCAGTTCTGACCACTCATTATGTGGTACAACGCGCATAGTATGTTGACTCTACAGACATACAACAATACTGATCCAATGTATATATGTATATATTAGGTTAGGCTAGGTTTACTAATATATTACTCATATATGTACGAATAGTCAGAACTGGGCTTCAAATAATATACTAGCCGCCCAGAAACCGAAGAAACAAAGCAATGTTTAAAGAACTTTGCAAACAAACAAACAAAGAAGCAATACTAAGCCAATAACGGAAATGGAGGAACTTGGCCACATCCCAGAAAATGGAGGAACTTGGCCACATCCCAGAAAATATAAGTAAGAAAAGAGCGGAAGGAGAAAAGGTAAACAGTAAAACAACAACAACAACACAGTGGAGAAGAGCGAGGTAATAAAAGGAGGTGGGTTGGGGAGGAGGAGGAGGGGGGGGGGGTTGTAGGAAGCGAAGAGGAGAACTAAAGAAGAGATCAGAAGAAATGTGCAAAAATAGAATATCGGAGAGAAAAGATGAGAACAATGTATCGAATTTAAAACTATTAATACCTCTCCTATATACATTAAGATATCAGTAAAGACCTCGAATTATTATGTTTTTTACACCAACCAACTTCACATAACTATAACTATAACGATAACTACCGAACAAGAACAGTACAATAAAAGTGACACCAAAGTCAGTCAATTACTTTTCCACCAATACCCCATGAAAACAAAGATCTCCTGACAAGGTATTGACTTGATAGTCTTCAAGGTCATGTCTTTCGTCAGGTTCTTGTGTAGAAATGTACTGTAAAAACCGAGTCGATAAGTACCCGTAAGTGAAATTATCGAGTCTCTCTCAACACCCTAATGCAATTTAAACATGTGTATTATATCCTCGTATGTTAGACAAAAAGGAAAACTGGGGTAAGTGCCAGAGAAAAAAAAAAAAAAAAAAAAAAATCTATGTGATTGAGGGAGGCAAAAGGCATAACTGCCTATAGCGAGTGCCTCCCCCATAGTTGAAAGAGTAACAGGGCCAAAATCAAGGGACGTTCGAGCCAAAATGCCAAGACACACGGAGTTTGAAGCAATTTAAGTCATAGGAAGCGGGAAAAACTGATTCTGGGAGAGAGTTCCAGAGCTCAGCTGTTGAGTAGAAGAAAGTTTGAGAGTAACGTTTCACTCTTGGGTTGGAGGGTTGCACAGAGTAGGGGTGGGATTGAGTTGCAAGACGGGTACCACGTTCCCTACGTAAAGGAGGTGGTATGCACTGGGATAGCTCTGAGGAACACTGATTATTATAGTAGCGATAGAATAGCGAGAGAGATTCAACATTGCGGCGGAGAGAGAGAGAGAGAGATTGCAGAGAGTTGGTGAGTGGACGGGAGTTAATGATACGAAAGGCCTTCCTTTCAACCTTGTCTAGGAGAGCGGTGTGAGAGGAACCTCCCCACACATATGAACAATACTCAATACAAGGGCGCACTATGCCCCTGTACAGAGCAAGAAGCTGTGCAGGGGAAAAGAACCCCCGAAGGCGGTTGAGCACACCCAGCTTCTGGGAGGCTGCCTTAGCAAGACTGGTAATATGGTCCTTCCAAATGAGAGCAGAAGAAATTATTATGTTCTCTCCACCAACCAACTTTACTCCTAAACTCGATTAATGAAATTAACAAACACATGTGGCAGTCCGGGGATTCGAACCTAGGATGCTCACATCGAAAATCAACACACTTATGCATTGCACCACGAAGACAGTTAAAGAAAGGTGGACAAGCCTACGATTTATTATGCAGTTTCGAATCCTGCATATCAATCTAAGCATGTACACACTTTCCAACTGCGCTATCATAGGCTATGCATAGGTGAAAGGAAATAGTAATTAATGGGGCACTTAACCCAAGGGAAGGCCTCTCGATAAACTACTACTGAACCTGAATGAATTATTATGTTCTCTCCACCAACCAACTTTACTCCTAAACTCGATTAATGAAATTAACAAACACATGTGGCAGTCCGGGGATTCGAACCTAGGATGCTCACATCGAAAATCAACACACTTATGCATTGCACCACGAAGACAGTTAAAGAAAGGTGGACAAGCCTACGATTTATTATGCAGTTTCGAATCCTGCATATCAATCTAAGCATGTACACACTTTCCAACTGCGCTATCATAGGCTATGCATAGGTGAAAGGAAATAGTAATTAATGGGGCACTTAACCCAAGGGAAGGCCTCTCGATAAACTACTACTGAACCTGAATGAATTATTATGTTCTCTCCACCAACCAACTTTACTCCTAAACTCGATTAATGAAATTAACAAACACATGTGGCAGTCCGGGGATTCGAACCTAGGATGCTCACATCGAAAATCAACACACTTATGCATTGCACCACGAAGACAGTTAAAGAAAGGTGGACAAGCCTACGATTTATTATGCAGTTTCGAATCCTGCATATCAATCTAAGCATGTACACACTTTCCAACTGCGTTATCATAGGCTATGCATAGGTGAAAGGAAATAGTAATTAATGGGGCACTTAACCCAAGGGAAGGCCTCTCGATAAACTACTACTGAACCTGAATGAATTATTATGTTCTCTCTACCAACCAACTTCACTCCTAAACTCGAATAATGAAATTAACAAACACATGTGGCAGTCCGGGGATTCGAACCTAGGATGCTCACATCGAAAATCAACACACTTATGCATTGCACCACGAAGACAGTTAAAGAAAGGTGGACAAGCCTACGATTTATTATGCAGTTTCGAATCCTGCATATCAATCTAAGCATGTACACACTTTCCAACTGCGCTATCATAGGCTATGCATAGGTGAAAGGAAATAGTAATTAATGGGGCACTTAACCCAAGGGAAGGCCTCTCGATAAACTACTACTGAACCTGAATGAATTATTATGTTCTCTCCACCAACCAACTTTACTCCTAAACTCGATTAATGAAATTAACAAACACATGTGGCAGTCCGGGGATTCGAACCTAGGATGCTCACATCGAAAATCAACACACTTATGCATTGCACCACGAAGACAGTTAAAGAAAGGTGGACAAGCCTACGATTTATTATGCAGTTTCGAATCCTGCATATCAATCTAAGCATGTACACACTTTCCAACTGCGCTATCATAGGCTATGCATAGGTGAAAGGAAATAGTAATTAATGGGGCACTTAACCCAAGGGAAGGCCTCTCGATAAACTACTACTGAACCTGAATGAATTATTATGTTCTCTCTACCAACCAACTTTACTCCTAAACTCGAATAATGAAATTAACAAACACATGTGGCAGTCCGGGGATTCGAACCTAGGATGCTCACATCGAAAATCAACACACTTATGCATTGCACCACGAAGACAGTTAAAGAAAGGTGGACAAGCCTACGATTTATTATGCAGTTTCGAATCCTGCATATCAATCTAAGCATGTACACACTTTCCAACTGCGCTATCATAGGCTATGCATAGGTGAAAGGAAATAGTAATTAATGGGGCACTTAACCCAAGGGAAGGCCTCTCCATAAACTACTACTGAACCTGAATTAATTATTATGTTCTCTCTACCAACCAAGTTTACTCCTAAACTCGAATAATGAAATTAACAAACACATGTGGCAGTCCGGGGATTCGAACCTAGGATGCTCACATCGAAAATCAACACACTTATGCATTGCACCACGAAGACAGTTAAAGAAAGGTGGACAAGCCTACGATTTATTATGCAGTTTCGAATCATGCATATCAATCTAAGCATGTACACACTTTCCAACTGCGCTATCATAGGCTATGCATAGGTGAAAGGAAATAGTAATTAATGGGGCACTTAACCCAAGGGAAGGCCTCTCGATAAACTACTACTGAACCTGAATGAATTATTATGTTCTCTCCACCAACCAACTTTACTCCTAAACTCGATTAATGAAATTAACAAACACATGTGGCAGTCCGGGGATTCGAACCTAGGATGCTCACATCGAAAATCAACACACTTATGCATTGCACCACGAAGACAGTTAAAGAAAGGTGGACAAGCCTAAGATTTATTATGCAGTTTCGAATCCTGCATATCAATCTAAGCATGTGCACACTTTCCAACTGCGCTATCATAGGCTATGCATAGGTGAAAGGAAATAGTAATTAATGGGGCACTTAACCCAAGGGAAGGCCTCTCGATAAACTACTACTGAACCTGAATTAATTATTATGTACTCTCTACCAACCAACTTTACTCCTAAACTCGAATAATGAAATTAACAAACACATGTGGCAGTCCGGGGATTCGAACCTAGGATGCTCACATCGAAAATCAACACACTTATGCATTGCACCACGAAGACAGTTAAAGAAAGGTGGACAAGCCTACGATTTATTATGCAGTTTCGAATCCTGCATATCAATCTAAGCATGTACACACTTTCCAACTGCGCTATCATAGGCTATGCATAGGTGAAAGGAAATAGTAATTAATGGGGCACTTAACCCAAGGGAAGGCCTCTCGATAAACTACTACTGAACCTGAATGAATTATTATGTTCTCTCTACCAACCAACTTTACTCCTAAACTCGAATAATGAAATTAACAAACACATGTGGCAGTCCGGGGATTCGAACCTAGGATGCTCACATCGAAAATCAACACACTTATGCATTGCACCACGAAGACAGTTAAAGAAAGGTGGACAAGCCTACGATTTATTATGCAGTTTCGAATCCTGCATATCAATCTAAGCATGTACACACTTTCCAACTGCGCTATCATAGGCTATGCATAGGTGAAAGGAAATAGTAATTAATGGGGCACTTAACCCAAGGGAAGGCCTCTCGATAAACTACTACTGAACCTGAATGAATTATTATGTTCTCTCCACCAACCAACTTTACTCCTAAACTCGATTAATGAAATTAACAAACACATGTGGCAGTCCGGGGATTCGAACCTAGGATGCTCACATCGAAAATCAACACACTTATGCATTGCACCACGAAGACAGTTAAAGAAAGGTGGACAAGCCTACGATTTATTATGCAGTTTCGAATCCTGCAAATCAATCTAAGCATGTACACACTTTCCAACTGCGCTATCATAGGCTATGCATAGGTGAAAGGAAATAGTAATTAATGGGGCACTTAACCCAAGGGAAGGCCTCTCGATAAACTACTACTGAACCTGAATGAATTATTATGTTCTCTCTACCAACCAACTTTACTCCTAAACTCGAATAATGAAATTAACAAACACATGTGGCAGTCCGGGGATTCGAACCTAGGATGCTCACATCGAAAATCAACACACTTATGCATTGCACCACGAAGACAGTTAAAGAAAGGTGGACAAGCCTACGATTTATTATGCAGTTTCGAATCCTGCATATCAATCTAAGCATGTACACACTTTCCAACTGCGCTATCATAGGCTATGCATAGGTGAAAGGATATAGTAATTAATGGGGCACTTAACCCAAGGGAAGGCCTCTCGATAACTACTACTGAACCTGAATGAATTATTATGTTCTCTCCACCAACCAACTTTACTCCTAAACTCGATTAATGAAATTAACAAACACATGTGGCAGTCCGGGGATTCGAACCTAGGATGCTCACATCGAAAATTAACACACTTATGCATTGCACCACGAAGACAGTTAAAGAAAGGTGGACAAGCCTACGATTTATTATGCAGTTTCGAATCCTGCATATCAATCTAAGCATGTACACACTTTCCAACTGCGCTATCATAGGCTATGCATAGGTGAAAGGAAATAGTAATTAATGGGGCACTTAACCCAAGGGAAGGCCTCTCGATAAACTACTACTGAACCTGAATTAATTATTATGTTCTCTCTACCAACCAACTTTACTCCTAAACTCGAATAATTAAATTAACAAACACATGTGGCAGTCCGGGGATTCGAACCTAGGATGCTCACATCGAAAATCAACACACTTATGCATTGCACCACGAAGACAGTTAAAGAAAGGTGGACAAGCCTACGATTTATTATGCAGTTTCGAATCCTGCATATCAATCTAAGCATGTACACACTTTCCAACTGCGCTATCATAGGCTATGCATAGGTGAAAGGAAATAGTAATTAATGGGGCACTTAACCCAAGGGAAGGCCTCTCGATAAACTACTACTGAACCTGAATGAATTATTATGTTCTCTCCACCAACCAACTTTACTCCTAAACTCGATTAATGAAATTAACAAACACATGTGGCAGTCCGGGGATTCGAACCTAGGATGCTCACATCGAAAATCAACACACTTATGCATTGCACCACGAAGACAGTTAAAGAAAGGTGGACAAGCCTACGATTTATTATGCAGTTTCGAATCCTGCATATCAATCTAAGCATGTACACACTTTCCAACTGCGCTATCATAGGCTATGCATAGGTGAAAGGAAATAGTAATTAATGGGGCACTTAACCCAAGGGAAGGCCTCTCGATAAACTACTACTGAACCTGAATGAATTATTATGTTCTCTCCACCAACCAACTTTACTCCTAAACTCGAATAATGAAATTAACAAACACATGTGGCAGTCCGGGGATTCGAACCTAGGATGCTCACATCGAAAATCAACACACTTATGCATTGCACCACGAAGACAGTTAAAGAAAGGTGGACAAGGCTACGATTTATTATGCAGTTTCGAATCCTGCATATCAATCTAAGCATGTACACACTTTCCAACTGCGCTATCATAGGCTATGCATAGGTGAAAGGAAATAGTAATTAATGGGGCACTTAACCCAAGGGAAGGCCTCTCGATAAACTACTACTGAACCTGAATGAATTATTATGTTCTCTCTACCAACCAACTTTACTCCTAAACTCGAATAATGAAATTAACAAACACATGTGGCAGTCCGGGGATTCGAACCTAGGATGCTCACATCGAAAATCAACACACTTATGCATTGCACCACGAAGACAGTTAAAGAAAGGTCGACAAGCCTACGATTTATTATGCAGTTTCGAATCCTGTATATCAATCTAAGCATGTACACACTTTCCAACTGCGCTATCATAGGCTATGCATAGGTGAAAGGAAATAGTAATTAATGGGGCACTTAACCCAAGGGAAGGCCTCTCGATAAACTACTACTGAACCTGAATGAATTATTATGTTCTCTCCACCAACCAACTTTACTCCTAAACTCGATTAATGAAATTAACAAACACATGTGGCAGTCCGGGGATTCGAACCTAGGATGCTCACATCGAAAATCAACACACTTATGCATTGCACTACGAAGACAGTTAAAGAAAGGTGGACAAGCCTACGATTTATTATGCAGTTTCGAATCCTGCATGGCTACATGGAATGTTAGTGGCATGAATTATGGCACAAAAGAGAGAGAGGTTCTGGAAGTGTTAGTGAATGCCAGGCTGGATGTATGTGGAATGACAGAGACCAAATGGAAAGGTTCAGATGTGAGAGAGTGGGAGTGTGGAATGGGTGTGTGTGCTGGAGTGAGTGAAGGAACAGCGAGAGAAGGTGCATGTTTGTTTGTAAGTAGCAAATGGAAGGAATGTGTAAGAGAGTATGGGTCTGTGGGTTCAAGGATTGTGTGGGTGAGAATGAAAGTAGGAATACAAACGTGGGTGATTGTATGCGTGTATGCCCCGACAGAGGATATACTTGAAAGAAAGAAAGAGGAGTTCTGGATGAATGTGGAGGCGTGCCTGGAGAAGTTTGACAAGAACGAAAGAATATTTCTGATTGGGGATATGAATGGTAAGGTGGGTGATAGGAAAGTTGAGGGAGGGTGGGGGGTACCATCAGAGGTGAATGGGAATGGTAGTGCACTTGTGGACGTATGTGTGGGGAGGAGGCTGTGGATAGCCAACACCTTCTTCCGACACAGAATGATCCACAGGTACACGTGGAAACGGATGTTGACGATGAAGGATAAGACAGTGGTGGAACGAAAGTCATTGATTGATTATGTATGTGTGGATGAACGAATGAAGAAATCTGTGATGGATGCTAGGGTGTATAGGGGTATTGGAGGGGGTCTGTCTGATTATTATGTAGTGGTAGCTAAGGTTAGGATACAAAAGAAGTGGGTGAGGAGAGCGGGAGGGAGGCGAGAGGAGGGTGGAATGGTGAGGAGGGTGGAGAGGTTGCAGGAGGAGGAAGTCAGGGAGGAGTACAGGAGAGCAGTGGAAAGACGACTAGGTGGGTTCGACCTGGAAGTTATGGAGGAAGTGGAGGAGATGAGCAAGGTGTTTAAGGATGAGATCTGTGCAGCATGTGAGGAGGTGTGTGGAGTGAGGAGAAGAGGGAGGGGAGTGAAAGGTACAGCATGGTGGACAGAAGAGGTAAGAATAGCTGTGGAAGAAAAGAAGAAAGCATATAGAGAGTGGTTGGGTAGTAGAGGGAATGAAGATTCCGAGAGACAGAAACGAGCGAGGTACGTGGAGAGTAAGAGGGTGGTGAAGAGAGTAGTGAAGGAAAGTAAGAGAAGAGTAGATGAGGAATTTGGAAGGAATCTGAGTGTAAAATGGAGGGAGAGTAAGAAACTGTTTTGGAAAGAAGTCAAGAAAGTTAGGGAAGGTAGCAAGGGAAACAGTAAGGGTGTGAAAGATAAGAATGGGAGAATGCTAGCCGAGAAGCAAGAGAGAGTCGAAAGATGGAGGGAGTACTTCAGTGAGTTGCTAAATGAAAGGAATGAAGAGCCAGCAAACATAGCTGGATATGGTATGGGAGGGAGAAGGTCAGAAGTGTGGGAAGCCATGAAAAGAGTGAAGTTGGGGAAAGCACCAGGAACAGATGGAGTGTGTGGGGAAATGTTGAGGTATGGTGGTGAGATAGTGATAGAATGGGTATGGAAAATGTGCAAACTAGCATGGGAGAAGGGGAGTGCACCCGATGATTGGAAGACTGGCATAATAGTCCCCCTATATAAGGGCAAAGGGGAAAGAGGAGTGTGTGGTAACCACCGAGGAATATGTCTTCTAAGCGTAGTAGGGAAGGTATACAGTAGGGTAGTGATTGAGAGAGTGAGAGTGAGAACGGAGAAATGGATAGGCGACGAGCAGGGAGGCTTTAGGAAGGGAAGAGGATGTGTAGATCAGATTTTTACCCTGAATTGTGTTGTGGAGAAGTATCTGGAGAAGAAACAAAAGGTGTATGTTGCCTTTATGGACTTGGAGAAGGCATATGACAAAGTGGATAGAGAAGGTTTGTGGAAAGTACTTAGAATATACGGAGTAGAGGGCAAGTTGCTGAAAGCAGTGAAGAGCATGTATGAGGGTGCAAAGGCGGCAGTACGTGTGGAGAGTGAGCAGAGCGAGTTCTTTGACCTGAATGTTGGTTTGAAACAGGGGTGTGTGATGTCCCCGTGGTTGTTTACTGTATATATGGATGGAGTTATGAAAGAAATACTATCAAGAGCAGTGGATGTTGGTGTATCGCTGAAAAGGGAGGGAATTGAGTGGAAGCTACCTATACTGCTGTTTGCGGATGATACAGTTCTGATGAGTGATAATGAATGGGAGTTGCAGGGTCTGGTAAATGAGTTTGGAACAGTGTGCGAGAAACGGAATTTGAAGGTAAATACGGGGAAGAGCAAGGTTATGGTCTTCGAAAGGGGTGAAGTCACAGAGTGTGAGGTGAAGCTGAACGGTCAGGCTATGGAGATCGTCAACTCTTTTAAGTATCTGGGCAGTGTGTTGAGTAAAGATGGGACTATGGATGAAGAGGTGCGGGAGAGGGTACAACAGGGGAAGAGGGTTGTAGGAACGCTAAAAGCAGTAACAAGAAATAGGGTGGTCAGTATGGAAGTGAAGAAGTCCTTGCATGACAGTGTGGTAATCCCGACACTGACTTACGGAAGCGAAGCATGGACGTTGGTTGAGAGACTCAGACCAAGAGTGAGAGCAGTGGAAATGAATTACTAAAGGAGTGCGTGCGGAATTACATGGAGGGATAGACAGACTAATGAGGAAGTAAGAAGGGGGTGTGGTGTGGAGGTAGATGTGCTGGAAAGTGTGAAAAGGAACAACTTGAGATGGTTCGGCCATATGGAACGTATGGAAAGCGAGAGAATGACTTAAGAGGGTGTACGAGAGCGAGGTGGAGGGACAGAGGGGGAGAGTTAGACCGAATATGAGGTGGAAGGATGGAGTGAGGAACTACATGAATGAAGGCGGTGCTGGTTGGGGGGAGGGGCGTCGACTGACTGGGGACAGAGGTGCATGGGGGCGGTTCGTTCGTGGCCACCCCTTCGGGGATCACGGCGTCAGGCAATAGATAGATAGATAGAATCCTGCATATCAATCTAAGCATGTACACACTTTCCAACTGCGCTATCATAGGCTATGCATAGGTGAAAGGAAATAGTAATTAATGGGGCACTTAACCCAAGGGAAGGCCTCTCGATAAACTACTACTGAACCTGAATTAATTATTATGTTCTCTCTACCAACCAACTTTACTCCTAAACTCGAATAATTAAATTAACAAACACATGTGGCAGTCCGGGGATTCGAACCTAGGATGCTCACATCGAAAATCAACACACTTATGCATTGCACCACGAAGACAGTTAAAGAAAGGTGGACAAGCCTACGATTTATTATGCAGTTTCGAATCCTGCATATCAATCTAAGCATGTACACACTTTCCAACTGCGCTATCATAGGCTATGCATAGGTGAAAGGAAATAGTAATTAATGGGGCACTTAACCCAAGGGAAGGCCTCTCGATAAACTACTACTGAACCTGAATGAATTATTATGTTCTCTCCACCAACCAACTTTACTCCTAAACTCGATTAATGAAATTAACAAACACATGTGGCAGTCCGGGGATTCGAACCTAGGATGCTCACATCGAAAATCAACACACTTATGCATTGCACCACGAAGACAGTTAAAGAAAGGTGGACAAGCCTACGATTTATTATGCAGTTTCGAATCCTGCATATCAATCTAAGCATGTACACACTTTCCAACTGCGCTATCATAGGCTATGCATAGGTGAAAGGAAATAGTAATTAATGGGGCACTTAACCCAAGGGAAGGCCTCTCGATAAACTACTACTGAACCTGAATGAATTATTATGTTCTCTCTACCAACCAACTTTACTCCTAAACTCGAATAATGAAATTAACAAACACATGTGGCAGTCCGGGGATTCGAACCTAGGATGCTCACATCGAAAATCAACACACTTATGCATTGCACCACGAAGACAGTTAAAGAAAGGTGGACAAGCCTACGATTTATTATGCAGTTTCGAATCCTGCATATCAATCTAAGCATGTACACACTTTCCAACTGCGCTATCATAGGCTATGCATAGGTGAAAGGAAATAGTAATTAATGGGGCACTTAACCCAAGTGAAGGCCTCTCGATAAACTACTACTGAACCTGAATGAATTATTATGTTCTCTCTACCAACCAACTTTACTCCTAAACTCGATTAATGAAATTAACAAACACATGTGGCAGTCCGGGGATTCGAACCTAGGATGCTCACATCGAAAATCAACACACTTATGCATTGCACCACGAAGACAGTTAAAGAAAGGTGGACAAGCCTACGATTTATTATGCAGTTTCGAATCCTGCATATCAATCTAAGCATGTACACACTTTCCAACTGCGCTATCATAGGCTATGCATAGGTGAAAGGAAATAGTAATTAATGGGGCACTTAACCCAAGGGAAGGCCTCTCGATAAACTACTACTGAACCTGAATGAATTATTATGTTCTCTCCACCAACCAACTTTACTCCTAAACTCGATTAATGAAATTAACAAACACATGTGGCAGTCCGGGGATTCGAACCTAGGATGCTCACATCGAAAATCAACACACTTATGCATTGCACCACGAAGACAGTTAAAGAAAGGTGGACAAGCCTACGATTTATTATGCAGTTCGAATCCTGCATATCAATCTAAGCATGTACACACTTTCCAACTGCGCTATCATAGGCTATGCATAGGTGAAAGGAAATAGTAATTAATGGGGCACTTAACCCAAGGGAAGGCCTCTCGATAAACTACTACTGAACCTGAATGAATTATTATGTTCTCTCTACCAACCAACTTTACTCCTAAACTCGAATAATGAAATTAACAAACACATGTGGCAGTCCGGGGATTCGAACCTAGGATGCTCACATCGAAAATCAACACACTTATGCATTGCACCACGAAGACAGTTAAAGAAAGGTGGACAAGCCTACGATTTATTATGCAGTTTCGAATCCTGCATATCAATCTAAGCATGTACACACTTTCCAACTGAGCTATCATAGGCTATGCATAGGTGAAAGGAAATAGTAATTAATGGGGCACTTAACCCAAGGGAAGGCCTCTCGATAAACTACTACTGAACCTGAATGAATTATTATGTTCTCTCTACCAACCAACTTTACTCCTAAACTCGAATAATGAAATTAACAAACACATGTGGCAGTCCGGGGATTCGAACCTAGGATGCTCACATCGAAAATCAACACACTTATGCATTGCACCACGAAGACAGTTAAAGAAAGGTGGACAAGCCTACGATTTATTATGCAGTTTCGAATCCTGCATATCAATCTAAGCATGTACACACTTTCCAACTGCGCTATCATAGGCTATGCATAGGTGAAAGGAAATAGTAATTAATGGGGCACTTAACCCAAGGGAAGGCCTCTCGATAAACTACTACTGAACCTGAATGAATTATTATGTTCTCTCCACCAACCAACTTTACTCCTAAACTCGATTAATGAAATTAACAAACACATGTGGCAGTCCGGGGATTCGAACCTAGGATGCTCACATCGAAAATCAACACACTTATGCATTGCACCACGAAGACAGTTAAAGAAAGGTGGACAAGCCTACGATTTATTATGCAGTTTCGAATCCTGCATATCAATCTAAGCATGTACACACTTTCCAACTGCGCTATCATAGGCTATGCATAGGTGAAAGGAAATAGTAATTAATGGGGCACTTAACCCAAGGGAAGGCTTCTCGATAAACTACTACTGAACCTGAATGAATTATTATGTTCTCTCCACCAACCAACTTTACTCCTAAACTCGAATAATGAAATTAACAAACACATGTGGCAGTCCGGGGATTCGAACCTAGGATGCTCACATAGAAAATCAACACACTTATGCATTGCACCACGAAGACAGTTAAAGAAAGGTGGACAAGGCTACGATTTATTATGCAGTTTCGAATCCTGCATATCAATCTAAGCATGTACACACTTTCCAACTGCGCTATCATAGGCTATGCATAGGTGAAAGGAAATAGTAATTAATGGGGCACTTAACCCAAGGGAAGGCCTCTCGATAAACTACTACTGAACCTGAATGAATTATTATGTTCTCTCTACCAACCAACTTTACTCCTAAACTCGAATAATGAAATTAACAAACACATGTGGCAGTCCGGGGATTCGAACCTAGGATGCTCACATCGAAAATCAACACACTTATGCATTGCACCACGAAGACAGTTAAAGAAAGGTCGACAAGCCTACGATTTATTATGCAGTTTCGAATCCTGCATATCAATCTAAGCATGTACACACTTTCCAACTGCGCTCTCATAGGCTATGCATAGGTGAAAGGAAATAGTAATTAATGGGGCACTTAACCCAAGGGAAGGCCTCTCGATAAACTACTACTGAACCTGAATGAATTATTATGTTCTCTCCACCAACCAACTTTACTCCTAAACTCGATTAATGAAATTAACAAACACATGTGGCAGTCCGGGGATTCGAACCTAGGATGCTCACATCGAAAATCAACACACTTATGCATTGCACCACGAAGACAGTTAAAGAAAGGTGGACAAGTCTACGATTTATTATGCAGTTTCGAATCCTGCATATCAATCTAAGCATGTACACACTTTCCAACTGCGCTATCATAGGCTATGCATAGGTGAAAGGAAATAGTAATTAATGGGGCACTTAACCCAAGGGAAGGCCTCTCGATAAACTACTACTGAAACTGAATGAATTATTATGTTCTCTCTACCAACCAACTTTACTCCTAAACTCGAATAATGAAATTAACAAACACATGTGGCAGTCCGGGGATTCGAACCTAGGATGCTCACATCGAAAATCAACACACTTATGCATTGCACCACGAAGACAGTTAAAGAAAGGTGGACAAGCCTACGATTTATTATGCAGTTTCGAATCCTGCATATCAATCTAAGCATGTACACACTTTCCAACTGCGCTATCATAGGCTATGCATAGGTGAAAGGAAATAGTAATTAATGGGGCACTTAACCCAAGGGAAGGCCTCTCGATAAACTACTACTGAACCTGAATGAATTATTATGTTCTCTCCACCAACCAACTTTACTCCTAAACTCGATTAATGAAATTAACAAACACATGTGGCAGTCCGGGGATTCGAACCTAGGATGCTCACATCGAAAATCAACACACTTATGCATTGCACTACGAAGACAGTTAAAGAAAGGTGGACAAGCCTACGATTTATTATGCAGTTTCGAATCCTGCATGGCTACATGGAATGTTAGTGGCATGAATTATGGCACAAAAGAGAGAGAGGTTCTGGAAGTGTTAGTGAATGCCAGGCTGGATGTATGTGGAATGACAGAGACCAAATGGAAAGGTTCAGATGTGAGAGAGTGGGAGTGTGGAATGGGTGTGTGTGCTGGAGTGAGTGAAGGAACAGCGAGAGAAGGTGCATGTTTGTTTGTAAGTAGCAAATGGAAGGAATGTGTAAGAGAGTATGGGTCTGTGGGTTCAAGGATTGTGTGGGTGAGAATGAAAGTAGGAATACAAACATGGGTGATTGTATGCGTGTATGCCCCGACAGAGGATATACTTGAAAGAAAGAAAGAGGAGTTCTGGATGAATGTGGAGGCGTGCCTGGAGAAGTTTGACAAGAACGAAAGAATATTTCTGATTGGGGATATGAATGGTAAGGTGGGTGATAGGAAAGTTGAGGGAGTGGTGGGAGGGTGGGGGGTACCATCAGAGGTGAATGGGAATGGTAGTGCACTTGTGGACGTATGTGTGGGGAGGAGGCTGTGGATAGCCAACACCTTCTTCCGACACAGAATGATCCACAGGTACACATGGAAACGGATGTTGACGATGAAGGATAAGACAGTGGTGGAACGAAAGTCATTGATTGATTATGTATGTGTGGATGAACGAATGAAGAAATCTGTGATGGATGCTAGGGTGTATAGGGGTATTGGAGGGGGTCTGTCTGATCATTATGTAGTGGTAGCTAAGGTTAGGATACAAAAGAAGTGGGTGAGGAGAGCGGGAGGGAGGCGAGAGGAGGGTGGAATGGTGAGGAGGGTGGAGAGGTTGCAGGAGGAGGAAGTCAGGGAGGAGTACAGGAGAGCAGTGGAAAGACGACTAGGTGGGTTCGACCTGGAAGTTATGGAGGAAGTGGAGGAGATGAGCAAGGTGTTTAAGGATGAGATCTGTGCAGCATGTGAGGAGGTGTGTGGAGTGAGGAGAAGAGGGAGGGGAGTGAAAGGTACAGCATGGTGGACAGAAGAGGTAAGAATAGCTGTGGAAGAAAAGAAGAAAGCATATAGAGAGTGGTTGGGTAGTAGAGGGAATGAAGATTCCGAGAGACAGAAACGAGCGAGGTACGTGGAGAGTAAGAGGGTGGTGAAGAGAGTAGTGAAGGAAAGTAAGAGAAGAGTAGATGAGGAATTTGGAAGGAATCTGAGTGTAAAATGGAGGGAGAGTAAGAAACTGTTTTGGAAAGAAGTCAAGAAAGTTAGGGAAGGTAGCAAGGGAAACAGTAAGGGTGTGAAAGATAAGAATGGGAGAATGCTAGCCGAGAAGCAAGAGAGAGTCGAAAGATGGAGGGAGTACTTCAGTGAGTTGCTAAATGAAAGGAATGAAGAGCCAGCAAACATAGCTGGATATGGTATGGGAGGGAGAAGGTCAGAAGTGTGGGAAGCCATGAAAAGAGTGAAGTTGGGGAAATCACCAGGAACAGATGGAGTGTGTGGGGAAATGTTGAGGTATGGTGGTGAGATAGTGATAGAATGGGTATGGAAAATGTGCAAACTAGCATGGGAGAAGGGGAGTGCACCCGATGATTGGAAGACTGGCATAATAGTCCCCCTATATAAGGGCAAAGGGGAAAGAGGAGTGTGTGGTAACCACCGAGGAATATGTCTTCTAAGCGTAGTAGGGAAGGTATACAGTAGGGTAGTGATTGAGAGAGTGAGAGTGAGAACGGAGAAATGGATAGGCGACGAGCAGGGAGGCTTTAGGAAGGGAAGAGGATGTGTAGATCAGATTTTTACCCTGAATTGTGTTGTGGAGAAGTATCTGGAGAAGAAACAAAAGGTGTATGTTGCCTTTATGGACTTGGAGAAGGCATATGACAGAGTGGATAGAGAAGGTTTGTGGAAAGTACTTAGAATATACGGAGTAGAGGGCAAGTTGCTGAAAGCAGTGAAGAGCATGTATGAGGGTGCAAAGGCGGCAGTACGTGTGGAGAGTGAGCAGAGCGAGTTCTTTGACCTGAATGTTGGTTTGAAACAGGGGTGTGTGATGTCCCCGTGGTTGTTTACTGTATATATGGATGGAGTTATGAAAGAAATACTATCAAGAGCAGTGGATGTTGGTGTATCGCTGAAAAGGGAGGGAATTGAGTGGAAGCTACCTATACTGCTGTTTGCGGATGATACAGTTCTGATGAGTGATAATGAATGGGAGTTGCAGGGTCTGGTAAATGAGTTTGGAACAGTGTGCGAAAAACGGAATTTGAAGGTAAATACGGGGAAGAGCAAGGTTATGGTCTTCGAAAGGGGTGAAGTCACAGAGTGTGAGGTGAAGCTGAACGGTCAGGCTATGGAGATCGTCAACTCTTTTAAGTATCTGGGCAGTGTGTTGAGTAAAGATGGGACTATGGATGAAGAGGTGCGGGAGAGGGTACAACAGGGGAAGAGGGTTGTAGGAACGCTAAAAGCAGTAACAAGAAATAGGGTGGTCAGTATGGAAGTGAAGAAGTCCTTGCATGACAGTGTGGTAATCCCGACACTGACTTACGGAAGCGAAGCATGGACGTTGGTTGAGAGACTCAGACCAAGAGTGAGAGCAGTGGAAATGAATTACTTAAGGAGTGCGTGCGGAATTACATGGAGGGATAGACAGACTAATGAGGAAGTAAGAAGGAGGTGTGGTGTGGAGGTAGATGTGCTGGAAAGTGTGAAAAGGAACAACTTGAGATGGTTCGGCCATATGGAACGTATGGAAAGCGAGAGAATGACTAAGAGGGTGTACGAGAGCGAGGTGGAGGGACAGAGGGGGAGAGTTAGACCGAATATGAGGTGGAAGGATGGAGTGAGGAACTACATGAATGAAGGCGGTGCTGGTTGGGGGGAGGGGCGTCGACTGACTGGGGACAGAGGTGCATGGGGGCGGTTCGTTCGTGGCCACCCCTTCGGGGATCACGGCGTCAGGCAATAGATAGATAGATAGAATCCTGCATATCAATCTAAGCATGTACACACTTTCCAACTGCGCTATCATAGGCTATGCATAGGTGAAAGGAAATAGTAATTAATGGGGCACTTAACCCAAGGGAAGGCCTCTCGATAAACTACTACTGAACCTGAATGAATTATTATGTTCTCTCTACCAACCAACTTTACTCCTAAACTCGAATAATGAAATTAACAAACACATGTGGCAGTCCGGGGATTCGAACCTAGGATGCTCACATCGAAAATCAACACACTTATGCATTGCACCACGAAGACAGTTAAAGAAAGGTGGACAAGCCTACGATTTATTATGCAGTTTCGAATCCTGCATATCAATCTAAGCATGTACACACTTTCCAACTGCGCTATCATAGGCTATGCATAGGTGAAAGGAAATAGTAATTAATGGGGCACTTAACCCAAGGGAAGGCCTCTCGATAAACTACTACTGAACCTGAATGAATTATTATGTTCTCTCCACCAACCAACTTTACTCGATTAATGAAATTAACAAACACATGTGGCAGTCCGGGGATTCGAACCTAGGATGCTCACATCGAAAATCAACACACTTATGCATTGCACCACGAAGACAGTTAAAGAAAGGTGGACAAGCCTACGATTTATTATGCAGTTTCGAATCCTGCATATCAATCTAAGCATGTACACACTTTCCAACTGCGCTATCATAGGCTATGCATAGGTGAAAGGAAATAGTAATTAATGGGGCACTTAACCCAAGGGAAGGCCTCTCGATAAACTACTACTGAACCTGAATGAATTATTATGTTCTCTCTACCAACCAACTTTACTCCTAAACTCAAATAATGAAATTAACAAACACATGTGGCAGTCCGGGGATTCGAACCTAGGATGCTCACATCGAAAATCAACACACTTATGCATTGCACCACGAAGACAGTTAAAGAAAGGTGGACAAGCCTACGATTTATTATGCAGTTTCGAATCCTGCATATCAATCTAAGCATGTACACACTTTCCAACTGCGCTATCATAGGCTATGCATAGGTGAAAGGAAATAGTAATTAATGGGGCACTTAACCCAAGGGAAGGCCTCTCGATAAACTACTACTGAACCTGAATGAATTATTATGTTCTCTCCACCAACCAACTTTACTCCTAAACTCGATTAATGAAATTAACAAACACATGTGGCAGTCCGGGGATTCGAACCTAGGATGCTCACATCGAAAATCAACACACTTATGCATTGCACCACGAAAACAGTTAAAGAAAGGTGGACAAGCCTACGATTTATTATGCAGTTTCGAATCCTGCATATCAATCTAAGCATGTACACACTTTCCAACTGCGCTATCATAGGCTATGCATAGGTGAAAGGAAATAGTAATTAATGGGGCACTTAACCCAAGGGAAGGCCTCTCGATAAACTACTACTGAACCTGAATGAATTATTATGTTCTCTATACCAACCAACTTTACTCCTAAACTCGATTAATGAAATTAACAAACACATGTGGCAGTCCGGGGATTCGAACCTAGGTTGCTCACATCGAAAATCAACACACTTATGCATTGCACCACGAAGACAGTTAAAGAAAGGTGGACAAGCCTACGATTTATTATGCAGTTTCGAATCCTGCATATCAATCTAAGCATGTACACACTTTCCAACTGCGCTATCATAGGCTATGCATAGGTGAAAGGAAATAGTAATTATTGGGACACCAAGAATATTGAGAGAAGATGAAGGGTTGATTTTTGTATTGTTGAAGAATAAGGGATAGTCCGCTGGGAGATCCTGACGGGTAGATAGATGGAGAAATTGGGTTTTGGAAGCATTAAAGTTAACATGGTTTTCTCTGCCCCAATTGGAAATAGTATTTAGATCAGAATTTAAGAGTTGTATGGTTTCATTACGTTTGTCTTTGAGGGATTGCTGGCTGGGGCGTTCTGAAAAAGTAATGGAGTAGTGTAAGGTTGAGTCGTCTGCATATGAATGGATGGGAATTAAGGTACACTTAAGGAGATCATTTATAAAAATTAGAAAGAGAATAGTTGATAGGACAGAGCCCTGAGGAACACCGAAGTTTATAGGGTGAGGAAGTAAACAATGGCCGTCCACAACCTCGGCTATGGAACGGCCGGAAAGGAAATTACATACATACATACATACATACATACATACATACATACGTACATACAATACATACATACATACATGTTAGTAAGTGGTAATATTGTATATTGTTGCCCCAGGGATCTATACTGTATAGGGTCTACACTCCAGGTGTCCCCCTCCTCTCTCTCCACAACTACTCTACCACCCGCAGACATTCTCATTTAGCCTCCTTCGGCTGGGATTCACTACAAAGTAACTCTGATCATTATATAAACTCACAGAAACATTATAACAGTTATTATGGTTATGTTAACTTGTGATAGTGTTGTTAGTTATCTCAGTATAAACGGATCTTTGCCAGAGATTAGTCTACAAGATCGTTAATGTGTGGATTGTCTATTTGTCTGTTTGTAAGGAGGATATCATAAAGAATAATGAACTGATCATTTAGCCTAATCACTACCTTCATTGATGCACGATTAGCAATGATTGGTGTTTGGCAACTGTCTTGATGGTTTGATTGTTAGAGTGTTTAACATCTGTGTGTGATAACCCAGGTTCGAATCCCGGTGTATCACATGCTTTCATTAATTTCATTGAAAGGTGTTTGGTGTTGGAGTGAAATTAATAACAATAGATTACAACCCTAAAAGGTATCATGAGAAACTAATATCGATAAAGCTACTATAACTTTCTCATGGCAGCCTTCATGTACTTTGTGATATCCCGGGACAAGCACTATTTGTTTCACCGACATTTCAACAGTCCCTAGCAGTAAAATTCGTTATAACAAACTGGGCCAGCAGGCACCCGAGTCTCCCGTCACGCTCCAACTCACAACCAAGACCGCAGGGCAACCGCCAGCACAGTGCCAACACTCTACCTACTCAACATTACCCTCAACTGTATCATCACTACCACAGATATCGGTGACCAAAGTAACACAACAGGCAACCAGAACACCCAAACAAGCAGGAAGCTCTAGCAAACACATCGACAATGAAGTAACAGCAACCAACAAGAAAGACAATAAGAGAAACCCCCCACCCCCCACAACACGACGCCGCTGCACAACAAATCAACCAAACCTACTACAACACAACCCAACACTATCGGCGACCCAGGTTGCTCAACATGCAACCAGAACAGCTAAAAAAGAAGGGATCCGTCGCAACAACATCAACAATAAAGCAGCAACAACGGCCAAGAACAAGGACATCAAACAACAAATACAGGTAGGGGTGGGAGGGGGGCAAGGGGGAGCCACAACCTGTCCCCATCTCACGCGCTCACACACCATCAGCCGCTCACGGCGCACAGCTGATCACCACACCGCCAGACGTACGATGAACAGTAACAGGAAAATATGTATAGTGTGCGATATTGGATTCAACAAAAGGAGTACAACGTCACAATGTTGTAGATGTAATGAAACAGTACACGATCGATGTACTTACGTTACTAGCAGAAAAGAAGTGGAATGCGATAAATGTAGGGAAGTAGCTATTAAAGGTCCTAAAATAATTTGTGAAATATGTGAATCACTCATAACAAGAAAACAAAGGATCCTAAACTGTGTTAAGTGTAAAACTGTAGCTCACATGAAGTGCATCTCTAAGAAGACCAACAGTGAAGAACGGGAATTCCTATGCAACATATGTGCCTTGCATTCATTACCGAATATTAATGTAAATGAACCAATTAGTATTAACAACTCAGAATCCAGCCAGGACACATTCAAACCCAAAGATGAATACAGAGTGTTCACCAACAAAGGGCTCCATCTTATCCACATTAACGCCAGATCAATGTTCCATAAATTGTCAGAAATAAACTTGTTAGCTAATAAGGCCAAAGCTTCAATAATTGCAATCACAGAAACCTGGCTGGATTCAAGTATAAACGATGGTGAAATAAACATTCAAGGTTTCAATATGGTTAGGAATGATCGCAATAGGCATGGGGGTTGGAGTATGTCTGTATGTAAAAAACAACCTCACACACACAACTAGGACCGACCTCCATGTAGAAAATCACGAAGCTCTGTGGATCGATCTACACCTGCCGAGGACAAGACCCATCACAATTGGGGTATGCTATAGGCCACCAGACGACACACAATTCTTGACCAAATTTGAACGAACTTTGTCATCGCTAGACCCTCGGAATGAATCCATCATACTAGGGGATTTTAACCTGTGTTACAAACAACGAAATAATAGGCTTGTACGAGAATATAGGCATATACTGACAATGCACAATCACAAACAACTCATCACAACCCCCACACGTATCTCTGAGAACACTGCCAAAATAATAGACCACATAAACTGTAACAGAGAGGACAAAATATCCCAATCAGGGGTTATACAGACTGGGATAAGTGATCACTTCGTCACATATTGCACACGAAAAACCACAAAAATTACCCTAGAGAATCACAAGGTTATCAAAACAAGGTCACTCAGAAACTACAATAAAGAAACATTTCTGGACATTTTATGGAATACAGACTGGTCTCCAGTGTTTGGAAGTACAAACGTTAATGACGCATGGGTTGGCTTCAGAACCATCATCACAAATATTCTAGACGAAATAGCTCCTCTGAAAGACATACGAATTAAAGCAAGGTCAGACCCATGGATCAACAATGACATACTACACCATCTGGAACACAGAGACAATCTGTTAAAAAGGCTAGCGAAACATAGACAGGATCAAGGTCTGAAACATGAGTTCAACAGGGCCAGGAATAAACTAAGTAGGAAAATAAAATCAGCGAAAACTAATTATTTTCACAATAAGGCAGAGTAACCCAAAGAAACTATGGAGGCACCTAAAAACAACAGGCTACAGCAACAAGACAAGGGATTCGTCTAACACTAATATTGCTCTCACCATTAATGATCAGGTTTGCCACGATAAACGACAAATTTCAACCTACTTCAACTCCTTCTTCACCTCCATAGTAAACACACTTGCACAGAACCTACCTCAACCTCTCAATAAATACACGACAACAACGGCCACCTTTCGAAATTTCTACAGAGATAAAGACATACACCCGAACACATTTGGATTGCAAAATGTTACACCAAAATACACTTTTGACGAGCTGTCTAACCTAAATGTACATAAAAGCACAGGACCAGACAAAATTCCAGCCACATTTCTACGAGATGGAGCCATTGGTATAGCAGGCCCCCTAACCCACATCATCAACTTGTCAAGTAACACCAACACTGTACCTGCTGAACTGAAGGAAGCTATTGTAACCCCTCTATTCAAGAAAGGAAATAAACTAGAAGTTGGTAACTACAGACCAGTTAGCATATTATGTATTGTATCTAAAATCCTTGAAAGAGCGGTATACACCCAAATTGAACACTACCTCAAACAAAATGATCTATTCTATAAGTTTCAATCAGGTTTCAGATGCATGTACTCGACAGACTCCTGTCTCATCCACTTAACGGATCACATTCGTAAAGAAATGTCTAAAGGTAACTACACCAGTATGGTTCTTCTTGATCTACAAAAAGCGTTTGACACAGTAGACCATGGTATCCTATGTAATAAACTACAAGCAATGGGCATAGGGTCTGTGAACTGGTTTAAATTTTATCTTAGTGGTAGAACCCAAAGAGTCAAAATTGATGATATTATATCTGATCCTATGCCAATTAACTGTGGGGTCCCGCAGGGAAGCATCCTTGGTCCCTTACTCTTTCTCTGTTATGTGAACGACATGGACCTGAGCGTCTCGTGTAAATTATTGCTGTATGCAGACGACAGCGTGCTTCTGGTTTCAGGAAAAGACCCAATAAGTATTGCCGCTTCACTTTCCAAAGAACTAGAATCATGTAGTGAATGGCTAGTGGGCAATAGACTATCTCTTCACCTGGGCAAGACGGAAGCCATCTTATGTGGAACAAAACGCAAACTGAGACATTGTGGGCTTCTCGGTCAACTGTAATGATATTCCTATAACAACAGTGTCACAAGTTAAATATCTCGGACTAAAACTGGACGCGAGTTTGTCAGGTGAAATAATTTTGGAATCTATCCTGAGTAAGTGTAGAGCACGTATAAAATACCTGTATAGACAGGTGGGATGCTTGCCCGCGGCGACCAAAAAGACCCTCTGCCAAGCGCTTGTTCAATGTCATTTTGACTATTCTGTGTCATCCTGGTACTCTGCATCATCTAAATCAGCACAGCACAAACTTCAGGTCACTCAAAATAAAATGGTTAGGTTCATGCTGAACCTAGGACCCAGATCACATGTTGGCCAGGAACAACTTCAGTCACTAGGTATGCTCAATGTCTCTGACAGGGCCAAACAAATCAGGCTCACTAATGCCTTCAAAATTTTCTATGACAGAGCTCCAGAGTATCTAATGAATGATTTTGTTAAAGCAAATGAGAGGAGTGGACATAATACAAGAAACAGGATGTTTAATTTTAAGGTCCCGAGAATCCAAGGACAGGGTAAGCAAACATTCTTCTTCACCGCCATCAAAGACTGGAACGACCTACCCCAGTCAGTCCGTGAAAAGAGAACACTGTATTCCTTCAGACGTAGCCTGAAGGAACACCTGAACCGGACAGCTGCGAGAAGGGAGCACCAAGCTTATGTCTACTACTAAATGCGACATAAGAGATAGACAAACCAAACTGAAATTATTACTGATTACGGATTACTGATATTTACTATAGGATGTAAGGTATCTTAAAATAACCCTGTAGAAATACTTTCTCTAAAGTATCTATTTCTTTATCCTCCCCATTTTCCCCAGCTAACCTAATCCCACAAGGACCCCAATGGAAATACGCCTAACGGCCTTATTGGGCTATCCTTAGTTGGAATTATGCAAGGCTGTTACATGTCATATTTGTAACATACTATGTGGTACCAACTCTGTAAATTGCTAACTGAATAAATATTATTATTATTATTATTATTATTATATACCATAATACTTCGTCACCATTTTCGGTAAACTAGTGATTTTGACCGAACAAATGGTCAGACCTTATCTGCACAAAATAAGTTCGTTCGGGAGAGTGTTGCCTTTATTTTCTGTACCACCCTCGGAGACCTATCTAGTATCTACCTCATACGGTTTTACCCTCTCGAGTTCAAGAGGTGTTTCTTTTCTGATATGAACATTAAATTAGCCTCTATGATTGTGAATTTCAAAGCGGAGGACATGTTTTTTTTTCTTCCGAAAGTTGACAGAATGAAAATAAACACCAAGAGAGGAGGACACATCTGACAACGGTTTGCTGATATCGTTTAGAGGATCAGATAATCTGACATATAATGTAATAGCTTTCAGGAACGTACAGCTGGTGACTTGTGGCGAAATGGTAACGCAATTGAAAGGTGCCAAAGTTCGATTCTCAGGCACTCAATGTCTCTGTCCACCTAGCAGTAAATAGGAGCCTGGAATTAGTGAACATTTGTGACGTCCCATGGAGATAAATAAATAGTGGTAACCTAGATAATATTTAGTAGCCCCTGTGTACCAGGCTGGATCCCAGTTACCAACCACAGGCTTTACCCCCTCAAATGAGTGAAAACGATCTCAATAAACCCTCTTAATAACATAGGTGCTTCTTAAACTACATAACTTCAACTAATTGTAGCCAGAATCAAAGGTAAAATGGCGTCATGGTGCTGAAGGGGTTGTTACGTCCTGGGATATATAAACACTGGGCTTCTATTGGACTAGGTATGCGGCAACAAGCAACAACGGAAAACGCTAGATCCAACCCTTATCTATAAACCCAGGCAACAAACCACCCTAAACCGTCAAAAGTCCTGCCTGGACAACAAGGTATCCTATGACTCGGTTACAGGGTGCACGCACTATAGACTGCTGATAGTCAAGCAGGCTATATAAAAGATCACACAATTAAGTTGACTTAAATCTTCAAGGAAAAGATAGATAACGGAATTAAATTGCAGAAACAATTTAATAACAAACTAGAAGAAAGTACATTTAACGTTACGTTAATTAATACAACTAATCACCCCTGCGTGAAAGAAGGTGAAAGCAAACAGTCCTCAAAACATCGTACAGGTAGACAAGATGCAGGTTTCTAAACTGCATGCGGCTACTGTAGGATCTGATGCTTAGCAAAGAAAGTAAGTTACGGATTTAGAGAACTCTTATCTCATAAGCAGGAATAAATACTAGTGATAGGCCATACAGTGTATAATGGCATAGGTATAATTAAATAAAGGCAGCAACTCGCAACATAAACACATACAGGTGTGCTTCTCACTCTTAGTCAGGCAAGCCTGCTCGAACAGTCTCTAAGCCACACCCTGACTCACAATGCTCACAAGAACGGTAAAACTGTGGCACAATAAC